>LUCW03002016.1:0-12993 GCA_001586965.3 Sphaeroforma sirkka | reverse complement strand
AAATGCATTTAAATGTATTCAAGACTATATACGAGTCACCATCGTAAAACTTGCCCATCTCCTCCTCGTCCTGTTTGTGCACTTTGAAGTCAACGATTCGCCACATCTCCACACCCTGCATGACACAATGGACGGTTAGAGTTTCTAGCTATTATAGACTCAAGATTAAGAACCCGATGAACGATACATCATATCTATTTACAACCTGCTATGATTCATATAAATAATTTGACCACATTTCTTACTTCATTTTCGCCCGCCCCTTCGAATTGGGCCTCACACTGTGCTGCCTCCATCCTGACCTTATCCGCGACGTCGCTGTCATATAGAGCAATGTTGCTCTCTTCAATCGGTATTTCCATAGTTTGAAACTGAATCTGGTATGCACAACACGGTTCTGAAAGTCTTACTACTATTTTCGCAGTTTTGAAAGTGAATTGAAACTCGAGTCAGTCGAGTGTATTTTAGACATTCGCTGAGTCGCTTGTGGTAAACCAACAAAATATTTAAAATTTACTTCCCATATTTATTTACATAACTTATCTATACCATCAAGACGAGTTCAACAATATTTCAAAATAAAATAGATATGTATGTTAAAATAGGTCTTTACTATCATCATATTTTTGATTTTCATTTTATCTACTTTTGGGAAACAAAAAAAAATGTAATGCGTAGTAGCCCTATTTATAGGTGCAGGGCATGTTCTGTCCTAGTTAATATTAGGTGTTATTTTGACCAAAACCCAACCGACGTTGACAAACAAAGTTACAAACGGTTTTAAGGGTGGAAAACGTGGGTTTTCCTTCTTAGCTCATTAAGATGATTTTTAAACCACGACCTTATGATAGCAGTAATGGAATGTGAGAGGGACCACTCCCGGGTAGTGCAAGGTGCACGCGACCTCACACTAGCCTGGGGACGGAATTATGACACACAAATAATGTTGGGCATGAAAAATGACTTACCGGATATCGACGAAGACTTGAAGCTGTGGTGTGAAGACGCATTCGCGCGGCGTGAACTATATGTTACATATACAGGAAGGATATACCTGTTAATCTAAATGCAAGCTCTGGTCCGGACGCAAAACTCTCATATGCTGTCTGGAAAACAAAAACAGATTAATCAGAGACAAGTGAAGAGTGAATAGCGCGAATATAAAATAACATTGTATATATAATGACATTAGCTATATTTAACAATCTAGGTTATACATGAACCGAGATAGATATGTACATACAGAAAATATGTGACTACGTAGTAGGTCACGCCTGTAAAGGCGAGATAAGTGTATACGAATCTCAGGATATTTTCAAGAAGCTAAAATAAAGTGAGCTGCCGGACGACACAAGCTTGCAATTCTTAGCGACGCGACTAAATAGAATATAGCTATACATATTGAAGTCTAGCGAACTTTCGGCGGACAGAAGAATGAAGTATGTTATGTGTAAGCCAGAATGTATATGTACGTGTACGTATAAATTTATCCGTATCTCGTTGAATATTAAACAGCGTAGAGTAACCACTGAAAGAGAACGGGCGAATAATCTAGAGAGGTGAGGCGCCAGCAGATGATGTGCTGAAATTGAATGTATTCGATCAATACAATCTGAAGTCAAAGAACGAGACTAAAAAAGAAGTGTAGAACTAAAACCAGTGACAATAATGATGAACCATCTTTAGTGAAGGCTTTGTCGTTCGGTACGTAAAGTCAGTTTTGTTTTCCTTAAATGGTTTTTAACGGATTGATTAATTAATACCTTTCCCATTTTACATATCAGATATTTGGACAAGGCCATTAAAATGCCCCACTACAAGGCATTTAATAAAATTTTACGAAATGGAACGCTGCCATCTTTGTTAATAGGTGGATTGGGCTGACTTTTAATAGTAATAAACTGTCGATCTCGAGACGATTCCTCCAATTGTTCAGGAGATATAGCCTTTCCAATATCTGACTTTTCGAGAGCTGATGCCCTGGGCTGCACTACTAAGAGACATATGGACGCTGGCGAGCCTTTCTGCGGCAGTTGAGATCTCCTCTTCCAAGGCTTTAGGATCCGACGTGTCATCCTCAGAGTTTTCCTCAGAACCAAGCTCAGAAACGACTTCCTCTACAGCTTCGACGGCAGGCTCAGTACCAGACGAACCAGCGTCCCAGTAGCCTCAAAAATTTTCTTTAGCCACAGTAATAGCTCAAGAGTAGGAAAATTAATAATAAAGTCTAGGAACCAGCGTGTAGCTATGATATTAACTTTGTAAGTATCACCCTTCTCATCATTGTAGGATATAACAAAAGGTCCAATTGTCTTAGAAGAGAGTTCGGTAACGTTGGCATTGCGATTTTATATTATTAACATAATCGCCAACTTTGAACTGAATAATGTTCTTAGTGTTATTCCATCAGTCATACGCTTTAAGTAGGACACGATTCTTGTGCTCAAGTAAACAGGGGTAAACAACGTAAGTAACGTGTTTCTCGAGTGTAGTTCTGTCAAACATTGCTTGTAATTCACTATAGCGGCCAAAGAAATAGTAAAACGGGATTGTTCCAGTTTGAGGATTCATGCAGTTATTCATGTAGAAATACGGCCTCCGGTCAGTCTAAAATATCAAGATCAATTGAGATAATACATTGGTTTTTATTTGTATTTTAAATAATTTAGTACAAGCTCTTTTTCCAATATTTCCAAAGTGTTCTAAATTCACTTTGATGGCTCCAATAGCCTGAGTATTTGGTATGACTCATCTACTTGGACCTATTTGAGACATTAGTAGATGTAGGATATTATAAACTAAATTTTATAATCTCCCAACTACTACTTATAGATTTTGGTCCTCCCGCCAATCTCCAAAATCCAATAAGTCTTTTTCTTTTTTTTACTTTTCTTCAGATGGAACTTTATTTATATCAGCTAATGTATTGACGTGACTTACGTTATTATGTCTATTTACAAATTAGGCAAGTGGTCATGAACACTTAGTACTTCTAGTGAAAATTATTCAATAAAGAACAGCTAGAGGTACGCCCTGTGTGATCGAGGATATTTAGGCTCTTAACAAGAGGCAGTCCCGATCATTCTTACACAAGCTACCACTGCTAAATCCTAACTGACTAAATTGTATTTTAGTTTAATATAGTTTGAAACCTAGTAATTTTACATTTGAGTCTGAACCCATTTCAAATTTTAAGGCCACATATCCTCAACGTCATCTAGTGCGGTACACAATAGCTTTTTTAGTTCTCTATGACGTGTCTTATTTGCATCCTGCGTTTGAGGTTTATATAGAACACCACGCCTATGGGTAATGTCTGATACGAGTATAAGTGTCTGAATTACGTCGGTACAAAACTCACTACCGTTATCAGAACATAGTACTCGGGGGAAACCGAAGTGTAAACTTCGATGGAAATTACTAGGTGTCAAACTATATTAAACTAAAATACAATTTAGTTAGTTAGGATTTAGCAGTGGTAGCTTGTATAAGAATGATCGGGACCGCCTCTTGTTAAGAGCCTAAATATCCTCGATCACACAGGGCGTACCTCTAGCTGTTCTTTATTGAATAATTTTCACTAGAAGTACTAAGTGTTCATGACCACTTGCCTAATTTGTAAATAGACATAATAACGTAAGTCACGTCAATACATTAGCTGATATAAATAAAGTTCCATCTGAAGAAAAGTAAAAAAAAAAAAGACTTATTGATTTTGAGATTGGCGGAGGACCAAAATCTATAAGTAGTAGTTGGGAGATTATAAAATTTAGTTTATAATATCCTACATCTACTAATGTCTCAAATAGGTCCAAGTAGATGAGTCATACCAAATACTCAGGCTATTGGAGCCATCAAAGTGAATTTAGAACACTTTAGAAATATTGGAAAAAAGAGCTTGTACTAAATTATTTAAAATACAAATAAAAAAACCAATGTATTATCTCAATTGATCTTGATATTTTAGACTGACCGGAGGCCGTATTTCTACATAGCCCCCCAGTAGCTTTTAGAACTACGAACGTACGTTAAGATACGATCTAGTTGGTAAAGCGAAAACCAAAGTAAAAAACAGTTTCGGTCATGACTTATCGAGTAAGTATGTGCCTATATGTACGAGTTCAAGACTCATGTTGTACTCTATGTCGTTTAGTATTTGGTCCAGTAACCATTTCCGATGTAGGCGTCTTACGTTTATTATTTGGTAAGGTAATAGCCAAAGGCTGTTCTTCATTAGTAAGTAAGTTTGAACAATTTTCTGCACTGTTGGTAAGCAGATCAGAAAGTTTAGTCACGTAGGAAGTAGGTGGCAAATAGGGAATTTCAGATCCGTCGGGGTTTGTAGTCACCTGAGGAAACCCTTTTCGTTTATCTCGTGTGTTCTTATGTAAACGCTTATTCCATTTCTTATTAAAGATACGAAGAAAGTCGCGAGATTCACAAAATGCATCGGAGGTTAGCCAAGCTACTGTCCCATCCATGAAACGGGTCTTGTAGTAAGTGTAACCGTCTTCGGATGTTTTGTCAATTATATCTTTGACTTGTGACTCCATAACTGGTATATCAGAATCAAATGAGCGAGCGAATGAGAGTTCGGAGGTAGGGATACGGTGAGTGCCTAGATTGGTTGCGCTAGTACCATCAATGTTATTCACTTCGTAAGTATCACTCTTCTCATCATGGTAGGAAATAACAAAAGGTCCTATCGTCTTAGAAGAGAGTTCGGTAACGTTGGCGTTTCGATTTATAATGTTAACGTAATCGCCGACTTTGAACTGAACAATGTTCTTAGTGTTATTCCATCGGTCATACGCTTTAAGTAGAACGCGATTCTTGTGCTCGAGTAAACAGGGGTAAACAACGTTCTGCATATGCTCGATCTTTTGTAGCCACGGGGTAGCGTGTTTCTCGGGCGCAGTTTTATCAAACGTTGCTTGTAATTCACTATAGCGGCCAAAGAAATAGTGAAACGGGAGTGTTCGAGTTTGAGGATTCATGCAGTTATTCATTTGAGTCTGAACCCATTTCAAAATGATAAGGCCACATATCCTCAACGTCGTCTAGTGCGGTACGCAAGAGTTTCTTAAGTTCTCTATGACGTGTCTCATTTGCACCCTGCGTTTGAGGTTTGTAAGGAACACCACGCCTATGGGTCATGCCTGATACGAGTATAAGTGCCTCCATTACGTCGGTACAAAACTCACTACCGTTATCAGAACATAGTACTCGGGGAAACCGAAGTCATTAAAGACGTGATAGCATAATTCTGCCACTGTTTGTGGACGTTTGTTCAGGTATTGCATAAAGCAAGTTATAGCCCGAAGCCACACATAAGAAATGACAGATATATACATCGCCAGTATGCTTGGATCGCGGGAGTTTAACCAAATCGACTATGACTCGGCGCATCGGTTGGTCTTCTGTTACACTTTTTTAGGGTGCCCAACCGTATCGCTTGATCTGGTTCTTTTCACAATCAGTACAGCGTCGGTATACTTCACGTATGGTTTCTTTCAGCGCCGGGTGATCAAGTCCTGCACGAATAGCCATTTTATAAGTATGCTCATATGCTCGATGCGTTAAATTATGTATAATTTTAACTCTACTTTCGAGCTCCTCTAAGTCAGTCAGATTCTGCGTAACGCTGGCTGGATGAACCATAGTCCTGTTGGAAAGGGCAACCTCAGTATCAGGAGGGGTAGAGTCCTGAGATACATAATTGACAACATTGGATTGTTGAAGTATCTTCTTCAGTTGTTTCGCAACTCCTGGCTGTTCTTAAGCAGCGCTTTAAGTAGTTGAGTGCGAGCTTCAGGTTCTCTTAGAGTTTTGAGTCTTTGATCCATGGCCTTAGCTAGTTCCATGTTTTTTACGATCTAATGCCGTTTCAATCGGCATTACCTCGACTGCAATCTTGTTGGGTGCATGTGTTGTACGAGTCTTGAGCTTTTGTTCAAACTCTTTAGACTCCTCTAGTTTAGCTAAGAATTCGGTTGAGGGTTTCCACTTAGTGGTACCTGCAGGACCGATGCGACAAACAATGGTGTGTTTCCAAGGCGTCTTCTTAATAGAATAGGATCCCTGATACAAGAACGTGTCGGTTTCACGGTCGACATAAATAGGTTCGTCTTGAATCATATTAATTAAATCACGTATCCATGGGTCGGAGTTACGTAAGGGACAACACAGCGTAATGGTAGATTTAGTAATATTAACATAATTTAACAACTGTGCGATAAGTTGACAAGGTGGGTTAGCCCACGCATTATGCTTTGATAAGTCAAGCTGAAATGCATCACCTTTAGGATGAGTCAACGACCTATATTCAGAAACCTGTTTGTTATGTTCTGCGGCGAACATATCAACAGTAAATGGACCCCATCGTGATTGAGCGAGGTTAAACCATTTCTTATTTAGCATCCAATCGGTTGCTAATAACTCCTTGACTGTTTTCTGGTAGTCGGGCACAAGTCGAGAGAGCATGTCAGGAAGATGGTTATGTATTCCTGGTATGTGTGTTATATTAAAAGCGAACTTGGCAATAAGGTCATGCCAGCGGCTCACCAACTGTGAATCAGGGTTCATATCTTTTAAGTATGTTAAAGACTTTTGATCACAGGCGACAGTAAAGTAACTTCCATAAAGGTAGTCTTTTAAACTGTCTTAGCGCAGTAACTATAGCAAGGAGCTCTTGTTTAACGGTAGGTAATTCCGTTGACTCTTATTATAACTCTTGCTAAAGAATTGTATGTAGCGCGGTTTACCATTTATCGTTTGGTAAAGCACTCCACCTACCGCTCGATCTGAAGCGTCGGTTGCTACTTGGAATGGGACACCATCCACAGGGTACTGCATGATGGGTGCGTCCATTACTTTACTTTTGACTAGTTTAAATGCATCATCACATTCTTTAGTCCAAAGCTTTCCCAAAGGTCCTTTGTGCAGCCGTAGGTGACTGAAAGGCTTTAAGTAATGAGAAAGATGCGGTACCGAATCCGAGAAGAAGTTAACAAACCCACACACAGAGTTCACATCTCTTCCAGTAATTGGTGTTGATAAATCCAACAGAAACTGTTTCTTGCCAGGATCAATTTCTACCCTGCTGCAGATACTTTGTAGCCAAGTAAGTGTATAGTATCTTTAGCAAAAGAACACTTGTCTTCGTTAATCTTAAGTTTAGCATGATTAAGTCGCTTTAAGACTTCTTTAACGAGTTTAGCATGTTCATGTGCTGTCTTTGTAAAGATAACTATATCATCTAAATAGACTGATACGTTATACGACAGGTCCGCAAATAGTTCCATCATAACTTGTTGGAAGAAAGAAGGTAACATGTGTAAGCCTTCAGGTGCACCTTTAAACTGGTACTTCTTACCTTGCCAAGTAAAGGAAAAGTATTTCCTATGAGGCTCATATATCTGTAGTTGATGGAATGCAGCTTTTAAGTCTATCTTGGAAAAGATAGTCGCACCCTCCATTTTGCGTAGTATCTCGCTTATCTTAGGTAAGAGAAAACTATGTTGCGGAATTAGTTTGTTGATTGGCGACAGGTCTAGTACTACTCTTGTTTTACTAAACGTTCCATCAGATTTATATTGATCGACCGCTAAGAGAGCTAAGTTAACTGGGGTTGCATCATAATTGATTTCAATTAGACCCCTGTTTTAACCAATCTTCGATTTGGGTTTTGACAACGTCTTTGTGTCTCCAACTCACGTAGTTATGTGAAGGACACTTTAACTTAGAGAAGTCGACGTTTGTTAAGTCAAGTCTAACGTACCCATTAGAGAACTTAAACATACACCAGTCAGTTATTGCAATCTTCCTGTTTTGTATAATTAAGTCCATAATTATATCGGTGAAGTGCGGAATCATATCCTTTGCTTCACCTTCCGGAGGTTTGGGTATCTTTAACATATTATCATCTGACTGATCTTTATTCGGGTCCAGCCCATTAGGCAGACCAGTGAGTGTTATACCTAAACTGAGAAGATCAGTCATACCTATAATTAAATCGTATTTCTGAGACATGTCAGTAACGATTAGGTGAGTCTTCACTTCTCTTCTATCTGACAGCATTATGTGTGCATAGTCAATGGCTTGTTCGCAAGTAGTAACTTTGCCATTTCCCAAGATTAAATCAGTTGTTTCGTTATGGACAGCCATATCTGTAGCGTAGGCTACTCGGCATGAGATAGCAGAGACTTCAGCCCTGGATCAAATAGTGCCATAACTTTTTCTCCATTTACGAAAACTGTTTGAAAGATACGTTCATCTCCTTTGGTATAGATTTTATTGAACATTTTCTCATAATCTTGCTCTAGTGCGCACATATGGTACTGTCAGTGCTTAACTTGGACGTCTGGTAAGTCCTTGCAATCCTCTTTGTGCCAACCGTTAGTACCCTTGCAAGTAGCACACTCTTTTTTTTATATAGTGTCCAAAATCTGGCTTGCCTGGTGCACACTTAACAGGGTCGTGTCTACCATTCCACTTGCCATTACGTTTTGTGAGGTTGTAACCACACTTCTTGCAAGGCGCTCTCACCTTCTTATCACCTTTCGGTTCGGTAGAAGTAGAGCCAGTACCCCTCCAGTAGTAATGCGAGGTTTCTTAGTACTACGCGCAGTATTAGTCTCTACTGCGTTTCGCTTAGTGGGCTGGGTGTAGCTCGTGGTACTAAGTACTCTAGCAGAGGAATTGGTATGCTTGTGTACTATCTTCTCAAAGACAGACCAAGGCATAGATCGCAAATCACCATAGGCGATGATGTCATCATTGACTTTCTTAAAGAGGTTAGCTCCCAGAGTCTCCATCATCTGACAAATTAATAAATATTCGCCAGTATAGGTACGACCACCCATCCGAGTATTCATATGTGTCATATGAGCTAGAGCACCTCGAATAGTGGTATCGTTCGCAAAGAACTTGCGAGACTCTAGAAGTTCACGGTCACGTGCATCTTCAAAAAAAGGTGTTAAGTATAGTATCACGCAACTGGTGCCAGGGTAGGGCTTTCCAGTTGGGCTCATGAGCCTTCAAGATAGTTCGCCATTCCCTGGCTCACAGAAATGAATAAAAGGCATTCATCATCTGCTTATCCCTAAGGCTGGCAGACTCCTTAAGTTGGTCGAAGGCCTTCAGTGTCTCCACTGTACTCTCATTAGTAGAGAAATCGACCTCAGCCTGCGCGTTACCTAGCTGCTTTATAAAGCTTGGTTCTAAGTGTTCACGAGGCTCATGCTCAGTGCTACGGGCTGCTAGTGCCAAGATGGTGTCTATTTCCTTTCTCTTGTTATCGATTAGATAGCGAATGTTATCCGCTTTCCTATATCGTCAAGGTCAGAGTCATTCAATAGACGGTCCTCAAGGACTTGCATACCAGAGCGTAATAGCCTGAGACGAGTATGTCTGGTTCTCACTTCCTCATCCTCAGATTAGAGCGGAACTCTCTAACGAGGTACTGGTGTAGCGATTGCCAAAATTGTGATTACCAGGGTTAGTTGGCAAATGAGGGTCGATATTACGAGGATGGTAAGCCTCATCGAGGAGTTCCATACGATCATATCCTCTGACAGGGTTAGGTTTGTCAAGAGGATGGTCGATGGGCAGCATCAGAGCTATAGAGATTAAAATTTGAAATATTATCTCTCTCGCCAGTGGTAACTGGCTTGAGTGGTAAACATACTGGCTGGTAAACCAGTAGGTCTCGACTCTAGTAGTTCACGGTCACGTGCATCTTCAAAAAAAAGGTGTTAAGTATAGTATCACGCAACTGGTGCCAGGGTAGGGCTTTCCAGTTGGGCTCATGAAACCTTCAAGATAGTTCGCCATTCCCCTGGCTCACAGAAATGAATAAAGAGGCATTCATCATCTGCTTATCCCTAAGGCTGGCGAGACTCCTTAAGTTGGTCGAAGGCCTTCAGTGTCTCCACTGTACTCTCATTAGTAGAGAAATCGACCTCAGCCTGCGCGTTACCTAGCTGCTTTATAAAGCTTGGTTCCTAAGTGTTCACGAGGCTCATGCTCAGTGCTACGGGCTGCTAGTGCCAAGATGGTGTCTATTTCCTTTCTCTTGTTATCGATTAGATAGCGAATGTTATCCCGCTTTCCTATCGTCAGGGTCAGAGTCATTCAATAGACGGTCCTCAAGGACTTGCATACCAGAGCGTAATAGCCTGAGACAGAGTATGTCTGGTTCTCACTTCCTCATCCTCAGGATTAGAGCGGGAACTCTCTAACGAGGTACTGGTGTAGCGATTGCCAAAATCGTGATTACCAGGGTTAGTTGGCAAATGAGGGTCGATATTACGAGGATGGTAAGCCTCATCGAGTTCCATACGATCATATCCTCTGACAGGGTTAGGTTTGTCAGAGGATGGTCGATGGTAGCATCAGAGCTATAGAGATTAAAATTTGAAATATTATCTCTCTCGCCAGTGGTAACTGGCTTGAGTAAAGTAAACATACTGGCTGGTAAACCAGTAGGTCTCGGGTTCGAAACCCGGCCCGATTTTTTTCTTCTTCTTCGGTATAGGAAGAATATCAGCCAAGTGGGACACGATAGAGGGGTCCACAACTGCTGCTGCCACTAGCTCCTTCAAGAGCGCTTCAGTGCAGTTCAATTGGCGTCGAGATTGAGAGGATCCAACCACTCGTTGTCGAGTTATGGCGTCCTCAGCTTCGGCCCCAAGATTTGAGCTGAATGGAATGGCTTCTCCATCGATGGCGAACCCGAAATTTTCGGACAGGTCCAATACTTCCTTTTCACGCCGGATTTGTGCTGGAGTGTCCTTTAGATGTGGAGTTATAATGCCCCCCGACATTCGTATCCACGAATTTTCCAGCCTTTCGACGTTTATCCCCAATATTTGACGGCACGTGGTCAGGGGGGGCAAGCTGGGGTCCTGAGCTTCACTCCTAGGTGATACACGGACGCTGGCGAGCCTTTCCGCGGTAGTAGATACCTCTTCTTCCAAGGCTTTAGGATCCGACGAGTCATCTTCAAGAATAATCCTCTGTACCAACCTCAGAATTTGCTTCCCAACAGTATCCTCGGCAGGCTCAACTCCAGACAGGCTAGGTGTTTCCACAGGGACCTCAGGAACCTCGGCAGGCTTAGCAGGCTTAGAGCTAGCGGCTCCCTTGCCTTTAGAAGTACCCTTAGCCATAGTATTTGCTGGATAGTAAATCGATGTCAGACAGTCTAGAAGCAGTACACTACTGTAACTACTAAATAACTGAAAAAATATGTAAACTTCGATGGAAATTACTAGGTTTCAAACTATATTAAACTAAAATACAATTTAGTCAGTTAAGAGTTTAGCAGTGGTAGCTTGTGTAAGAATGATCGGGACTGCCTCTTGTTAAGAGCTAAAATATCCTCGATCACACAGGGCGTACCTCTAGCTGTTCTTTATTGAATAATTTTCACTAGAAGCTACTAAGTGTTCATGACCACTTGCCTAATTTGTAAATAGACATAATAACGTAAGTCACGTTAATACATTAGCTGATACAAATAAAGTTCCATCTGAAGAAAAGTTAAAAAAAAGAAAAAGACTTATTGGATTTTGGAGACAGGGAGGACCAAATCTATATAGTAGTAGTTCGGAGATTATAAAATTTAGTTTATAATATCCTACATCTACTAATGTCTCAAATAGGTCCAAGTAAGATGAGTCATATGCTCAAATACTCAGTATTGGAGCCATCAAAGTAATTTAGGAACACTTTGGAAATAAAAAAAGAGCTTGTACTAAATTATTTAAATTACAAAAGGAAACCAAAATCTATAAGTAGTAGTTCCAATTATAACTGACCGGATGCCATTATCCGCGGTAATACTTAGATCTTGATATTTTTTAGACTGACCGGATGCCGTCTCCTAATAGTTTGCCAAATAGATGGGTCATACCAATTACTCAGACAATAGCTATTGGAGCCCAGCAAACGAGCAGGAGGAGACCACGCCTCAATTGATCTTGATATTTTAAGACACACACATTGCTTCCATAACTGGCACCACCCAGACGACAAACATCGAACAGGACGAAATCAGAGTTGGGAAGAGGATGCAACGTAAGGAAACCATAGGCAGCGATCAGGAATAGGACGTAAGGGTGTCGGATGTAGATGCAACTTTAGTTTTCCCCGTCTAGCACACCTGTGATACTATCGATCAAAGATCCATTACTTTCAATGGACAATCAGGTATTCATACCCATCCTGATTAACGGTAAAGACATGCAGGGCGTTGGTAGATTCCTGGGGCAAACAGAAGTTGCATTGATTCGACATCCGCACACGATTGGGGATTGCAAATTAAGTCGGCTCCAGGAGGGATCCTATATAACTACTAGCTTGATCGTAGTCTTCGTACACGGCGAATAGGGCTCTCAACCTGTACAAACTCCAGTACGGCATATGAGATTGAAGCCTGTTTCAGAACAGTCTTTCGAGCTAATGAATCTACCACCGGCTATCGACGCGATCGTAGGCCAGGATCTTATGCCTGGCCAGGAGCTATACGTGGGAGGCCTTCAATCGCCAATTCTCATCCATAGATCCAACGGAGCTAGACAAACTATTGGAACCAATACCGTTGAGGCACGACCACCAGCTTTGACCGAGGAAACCGGTGTTCGCCTGGAACGCTAGGCTAAAGAACTGAGGGACAGCGAAGCGGTATTCGAGAAAGGACGAGTGCGAACTGGAAGGAGGCGACGTTAGATTGCCAGTGACACCAGACCAAGCTGCAGGATGCGGAAGGCAGTAAGGGAACTTTTGTAGCAATTAAATGGATGCCATGGAGTAGATGAACAGGTGCAGAAGTGGATTCAAGATTTGGTCATGATTCTGAGGATACAGCCACTGCAAATCCAACTTTTGCTCACCCGCAGTGCCAGAGTATACTCAATCTGAGAGGAAACTAAAAGAAAATGCAGTGGTAATGTTTGGACACTCCAGAGCGGTGAATGCATTAATACCGGC
>LUCW03002015.1:0-19012 GCA_001586965.3 Sphaeroforma sirkka | reverse complement strand
TTTTTTAAACCACGACCTTATGATAGCAGTAATGGAATGTGAGAGGGACCACCCCGGTAGGTCACAAGGTGCATGCGACCTCACACCTAGCCTGGGGGACGGAATTGCCAGACAGGATATCGACGAAGACTCTGAAGCTGTGGTGTGAAGACGCATTCGCGCGGCGTGAACTATATGTTACATATACAGGAAGGATATACCTGTTAATCTAAATGCAAGCTCTGGTCCGGACGCAAAACTCTCATATGCTGTCTGGAAAACAAAAAAACAGATTAATCAGAGACAAGTGAAGAGTGAATAGCGCGAATATAAAATAACATTGTATATATAATGACATTAGCTATATTTTAACAATCTAGGTTATACATGAACCGAGATAGATATGTACATACAGAAAATATGTGACTACGTAGTAGGTCACGCCTGTAAAGGCGAGATAAGTGTATACGAATCTCAGGATATTTTCAAGAAGCTAAAATAAAGTGAGCTGCCGGACGACACAAGCTTTGCAATTCTTAGCGACGCGACTAAATAGAATAATAGCTATACATATTGAAGTCTAGCGAACTTTCGGCGGACAGAAGAATGAAGTATGTTATGTGTAAGCCAGAATGTATATGTACGTGTACGTATAAATTTATCCGTATCTCGTTGAATATTAAACAGCGTAGAGTAACCACTGAAAGAGAACGGGCGAATAATCTAGAGAGGTGAGGCGCCAGCAGATGATGTGCTGAAATTGAATGTATTCGATCAATACAATCTGAAGTCAAAGAACGAGACTAAAAAGAAGTGTAGAACTAAAACCAGTGACAATAATGATGAACCATCTTTAGTGAAGGCTTTGTCGTTCGGTACGTAAAGTCAGTTTTGTTTTCCTTAAATGGTTTTTTAACGGATTGATTAATTAATACCTTTCCCATTTTACATATCAGATATTTGGACAAGGCCATTAAAATGCCCCACTACAAGGCATTTAATAAAATTTTACGAAATGGAACGCTGCCATCTTTGTTAATAGGTGGATTGGGCTGACTTTTAATAGTAATAAACTGTCGATCTCGAGACGATTCCTCCAATTGTTCAGGAGATATAGCCTTTCCAATATCTGACTTTTCGAGAGCTGATGCCCTGGGCTGCACTACTAAGAGACATATGGACGCTGGCGAGCCTTTCTGCGGCAGTTGAGATCTCCTCTTCCAAGGCTTTAGGATCCGACGTGTCATCCTCAGAGTTTTCCTCAGAACCAAGCTCAGAAACGACTTCCTCTACAGCTTCGACGGCAGGCTCAGTACCAGACGAACCAGCGTCCCAGTAGCCTCAAAAATTTTCTTTAGCCACAGTAATAGCTCAAGAGTAGGAAAATTAATAATAAAGTCTAGGAACCAGCGTGTAGCTATGATATTAACTTTGTAAGTATCACCCTTCTCATCATTGTAGGATATAACAAAAGGTCCAATTGTCTTAGAAGAGAGTTCGGTAACGTTGGCATTGCGATTTTATATTATTAACATAATCGCCAACTTTGAACTGAATAATGTTCTTAGTGTTATTCCATCAGTCATACGCTTTAAGTAGGACACGATTCTTGTGCTCAAGTAAACAGGGGTAAACAACGTAAGTAACGTGTTTCTCGAGTGTAGTTCTGTCAAACATTGCTTGTAATTCACTATAGCGGCCAAAGAAATAGTAAAACGGGATTGTTCCAGTTTGAGGATTCATGCAGTTATTCATGTAGAAATACGGCCTCCGGTCAGTCTAAAATATCAAGATCAATTGAGATAATACATTGGTTTTTTTTGTATTTTAAATAATTTAGTACAAGCTCTTTTTCCAATATTTCCAAAGTGTTCTAAATTCACTTTGATGGCTCCAATAGCCTGAGTATTTGGTATGACTCATCTACTTGGACCTATTTGAGACATTAGTAGATGTAGGATATTATAAACTAAATTTTATAATCTCCCAACTACTACTTATAGATTTTGGTCCTCCCGCCAATCTCCAAAATCCAATAAGTCTTTTTCTTTTTTTTACTTTTCTTCAGATGGAACTTTATTTATATCAGCTAATGTATTGACGTGACTTACGTTATTATGTCTATTTACAAATTAGGCAAGTGGTCATGAACACTTAGTACTTCTAGTGAAAATTATTCAATAAAGAACAGCTAGAGGTACGCCCTGTGTGATCGAGGATATTTAGGCTCTTAACAAGAGGCAGTCCCGATCATTCTTACACAAGCTACCACTGCTAAATCCTAACTGACTAAATTGTATTTTAGTTTAATATAGTTTGAAACCTAGTAATTTTACATTTGAGTCTGAACCCATTTCAAATTTTAAGGCCACATATCCTCAACGTCATCTAGTGCGGTACACAATAGCTTTTTTAGTTCTCTATGACGTGTCTTATTTGCATCCTGCGTTTGAGGTTTATATAGAACACCACGCCTATGGGTAATGTCTGATACGAGTATAAGTGTCTGAATTACGTCGGTACAAAACTCACTACCGTTATCAGAACATAGTACTCGGGGGAAACCGAAGTGTAAACTTCGATGGAAATTACTAGGTGTCAAACTATATTAAACTAAAATACAATTTAGTTAGTTAGGATTTAGCAGTGGTAGCTTGTATAAGAATGATCGGGACTGCCTCTTGTTAAGAGCCTAAATATCCTCGATCACACAGGGCGTACCTCTAGCTGTTCTTTATTGAATAATTTTCACTAGAAGTACTAAGTGTTCATGACCACTTGCCTAATTTGTAAATAGACATAATAACGTAAGTCACGTCAATACATTAGCTGATATAAATAAAGTTCCATCTGAAGAAAAGTAAAAAAAAGAAAAAGACTTATTGGATTTTGGAGATTGGCGGGAGGACCAAAATCTATAAGTAGTAGTTGGGAGATTATAAAATTTAGTTTATAATATCCTACATCTACTAATGTCTCAAATAGGTCCAAGTAGATGAGTCATACCAAATACTCAGGCTATTGGAGCCATCAAAGTGAATTTAGAACACTTTAGAAATATTGGAAAAAGAGCTTGTACTAAATTATTTAAAATACAAATAAAAACCAATGTATTATCTCAATTGATCTTGATATTTTAGACTGACCGGAGGCCGTATTTCTACATAGCCCCCAGTAGCTTTTAGAACTACGAACGTACGTTAAGATACGATCTAGTTGGTAAAGCGAAAACCAAAGTAAAAACAGTTTCGGTCATGACTTATCGAGTAAGTATGTGCCTATATGTACGAGTTCAAGACTCATGTTGTACTCTATGTCGTTTAGTATTTGGTCCAGTAACCATTTCCGATGTAGGCGTCTTACGTTTATTATTTGGTAAGGTAATAGCCAAAGGCTGTTCTTCATTAGTAAGTAAGTTTGAACAATTTTCTGCACTGTTGGTAAGCAGATCAGAAAGTTTAGTCACGTAGGAAGTAGGTGGCAAATAGGGAATTTCAGATCCGTCGGGGTTTGTAGTCACCTGAGGAAACCCTTTTCGTTTATCTCGTGTGTTCTTATGTAAACGCTTATTCCATTTCTTATTAAAGATACGAAGAAAGTCGCGAGATTCACAAAATGCATCGGAGGTTAGCCAAGCTACTGTCCCATCCATGAAACGGGTCTTGTAGTAAGTGTAACCGTCTTCGGATGTTTTGTCAATTATATCTTTGACTTGTGACTCCATAACTGGTATATCAGAATCAAATGAGCGAGCGAATGAGAGTTCGGAGGTAGGGATACGGTGAGTGCCTAGATTGGTTGCGCTAGTACCATCAATGTTATTCACTTCGTAAGTATCACTCTTCTCATCATGGTAGGAAATAACAAAAAAAGGTCCTATCGTCTTAGAAGAGAGTTCGGTAACGTTGGCGTTTCGATTTATAATGTTAACGTAATCGCCGACTTTGAACTGAACAATGTTCTTAGTGTTATTCCATCGGTCATACGCTTTAAGTAGAACGCGATTCTTGTGCTCGAGTAAACAGGGGTAAACAACGTTCTGCATATGCTCGATCTTTTGTAGCCACGGGGTAGCGTGTTTCTCGGGCGCAGTTTTATCAAACGTTGCTTGTAATTCACTATAGCGGCCAAAGAAATAGTGAAACGGGAGTGTTCGAGTTTGAGGATTCATGCAGTTATTCATTTGAGTCTGAACCCATTTCAAATGATAAGGCCACATATCCTCAACGTCGTCTAGTGCGGTACGCAAGAGTTTCTTAAGTTCTCTATGACGTGTCTCATTTGCACCCTGCGTTTGAGGTTTGTAAGGAACACCACGCCTATGGGTCATGCCTGATACGAGTATAAGTGCCTCCATTACGTCGGTACAAAACTCACTACCGTTATCAGAACATAGTACTCGGGAAACCGAAGTCATTAAAGACGTGATAGCATAATTCTGCCACTGTTTGTGGACGTTTGTTCGGTATTGCATAAAGCAAGTTATAGCCCGAAGCCACACATAAGAAATGACAGATATATACATCGCCAGTATGCTTGGATCGCGGGAGTTTAACCAAATCGACTATGACTCGGCGCATCGGTTGGTCTTCTGTTACACTTTTTTTTTAGTGCCCAACCGTATCGCTTGATCTGGTTCTTTTCACAATCAGTACAGCGTCGGTATACTTCACGTATGGTTTCTTTCAGCGCCGGGTGATCAAGTCCTGCACGAATAGCCATTTTATAAGTATGCTCATATGCTCGATGCGTTAAATTATGTATAATTTTAACTCTACTTTCGAGCTCCTCTAAGTCAGTCAGATTCTGCGTAACGCTGGCTGGATGAACCATAGTCCTGTTGGAAAGGGCAACCTCAGTATCAGGAGGGGTAGAGTCCTGAGATACATAATTGACAACATTGGATTGTTGAAGTATCTTCTTCAGTTGTTTCTGCAACTCCTGGCTGTTCTTTAAGCAGCGCTTTAAGTAGTTGAGTGCGAGCTTCAGGTTCTCTTAGAGTTTTGAGTCTTTGATCCATGGCCTTAGCTAGTTCCATGTTTTTTACGATCTAATGCCGTTTCAATCGGCATTACCTCGACTGCAATCTTGTTGGGTGCATGTGTTGTACGAGTCTTGAGCTTTTGTTCAAACTCTTTAGACTCCTCTAGTTTAGCTAAGAATTCGGTTGAGGGTTTCCACTTAGTGGTACCTGCAGGACCGATGCGACAAACAATGGTGTGTTTCCAAGGCGTCTTCTTAATAGAATAGGATCCCTGATACAAGAACGTGTCGGTTTCACGGTCGACATAAATAGGTTCGTCTTGAATCATATTAATTAAATCACGTATCCATGGGTCGGAGTTACGTAAGGGACAACACAGCGTAATGGTAGATTTAGTAATATTAACATAATTTAACAACTGTGCGATAAGTTGACAAGGTGGGTTAGCCCACGCATTATGCTTTGATAAGTCAAGCTGAAATGCATCACCTTTAGGATGAGTCAACGACCTATATTCAGAAACCTGTTTGTTATGTTCTGCGGCGAACATATCAACAGTAAATGGACCCCATCGTGATTGAGCGAGGTTAAACCATTTCTTATTTAGCATCCAATCGGTTGCTAATAACTCCTTGACTGTTTTCTGGGTAGTCGGGCACAAGTCGAGAGAGCATGTCAGGAAGATGGTTATGTATTCCTGGTATGTGTGTTATATTAAAAGCGAACTTGGCAATAAGGTCATGCCAGCGGCTCACCAACTGTGAATCAGGGTTCATATCTTTTAAGTATGTTAAAGACTTTTGATCACAGGCGACAGTAAAGTAACTTCCATAAAGGTAGTCTTTAAACTGTCTTAGCGCAGTAACTATAGCAAGGAGCTCTTGTTTAACGGTAGGGTAATTCCGTTGACTCTTATTATAACTCTTGCTAAAGAATTGTATGTAGCGCGGTTTACCATTTATCGTTTGGTAAAGCACTCCACCTACCGCTCGATCTGAAGCGTCGGTTGCTACTTGGAATGGGACACCATCCACAGGGTACTGCATGATGGGTGCGTCCATTACTTTACTTTTGACTAGTTTAAATGCATCATCACATTCTTTAGTCCAAAGCTTTCCCAAAGGTCCTTTGTGCAGCCGTAGGTGACTGAAAGGCTTTAAGTAATGAGAAAGATGCGGTACCGAATCCGAGAAGAAGTTAACAAACCCACACACAGAGTTCACATCTCTTCCAGTAATTGGTGTTGATAAATCCAACAGAAACTGTTTCTTGCCAGGATCAATTTCTACCCCTGCTGCAGATACTTTGTAGCCAAGTAAGTGTATAGTATCTTTAGCAAAAGAACACTTGTCTTCGTTAATCTTAAGTTTAGCATGATTAAGTCGCTTTAAGACTTCTTTAACGAGTTTAGCATGTTCATGTGCTGTCTTTGTAAAGATAACTATATCATCTAAATAGACTGATACGTTATACGACAGGTCCGCAAATAGTTCCATCATAACTTGTTGGAAGAAAGAAGGTAACATGTGTAAGCCTTCAGGTGCACCTTTAAACTGGTACTTCTTACCTTGCCAAGTAAAGGAAAAGTATTTCCTATGAGGCTCATATATCTGTAGTTGATGGAATGCAGCTTTTAAGTCTATCTTGGAAAAGATAGTCGCACCCTCCATTTTGCGTAGTATCTCGCTTATCTTAGGTAAGAGAAAACTATGTTGCGGAATTAGTTTGTTGATTGGCGACAGGTCTAGTACTACTCTTGTTTTACTAAACGTTCCATCAGATTTATATTGATCGACCGCTAAGAGAGCTAAGTTAACTGGGGTTGCATCATAATTGATTTCAATTAGACCCTGTTTTAACCAATCTTCGATTTGGGTTTTGACAACGTCTTTGTGTCTCCAACTCACGTAGTTATGTGAAGGACACTTTAACTTAGAGAAGTCGACGTTTGTTAAGTCAAGTCTAACGTACCCATTAGAGAACTTAAACATACACCAGTCAGTTATTGCAATCTTCCTGTTTTGTATAATTAAGTCCATAATTATATCGGTGAAGTGCGGAATCATATCCTTTGCTTCACCTTCCGGAGGTTTGGGTATCTTTAACATATTATCATCTGACTGATCTTTATTCGGGTCCAGCCCATTAGGCAGACCAGTGAGTGTTATACCTAAACTGAGAAGATCAGTCATACCTATAATTAAATCGTATTTCTGAGACATGTCAGTAACGATTAGGTGAGTCTTCACTTCTCTTCTATCTGACAGCATTATGTGTGCATAGTCAATGGCTTGTTCGCAAGTAGTAACTTTGCCATTTCCCAAGATTAAATCAGTTGTTTCGTTATGGACAGCCATATCTGTAGCGTAGGCTACTCGGCATGAGATAGCAGAGACTTCAGCCCCTGGATCAAATAGTGCCATAACTTTTTTTCTCCATTTACGAAAACTGTTTGAAAGATACGTTCATCTCCTTTGGTATAGATTTTATTGAACATTTTCTCATAATCTTGCTCTAGTGCGCACATATGGTACTGTCAGTGCTTAACTTGGACGTCTGGTAAGTCCTTGCAATCCTCTTTGTGCCAACCGTTAGTACCCTTGCAAGTAGCACACTCTTTTATATAGTGTCCAAAATCTGGCTTGCCTGGTGCACACTTAACAGGGTCGTGTCTACCATTCCACTTGCCATTACGTTTTGTGAGGTTGTAACCACACTTCTTGCAAGGCGCTCTCACCTTCTTATCACCTTTCGGTTCGGTAGAAGTAGAGCCAGTACCCCCTCCAGTAGTAATGCGAGGTTTCTTAGTACTACGCGCAGTATTAGTCTCTACTGCGTTTCGCTTAGTGGGCTGGGTGTAGCTCGTGGTACTAAGTACTCTAGCAGAGGAATTGGTATGCTTGTGTACTATCTTCTCAAAGACAGACCAAGGCATAGATCGCAAATCACCATAGGCGATGATGTCATCATTGACTTTCTTAAAGAGGTTAGCTCCCAGAGTCTCCATCATCTGACAAATTAATAAATATTCGCCAGTATAGGTACGACCACCCATCCGAGTATTCATATGTGTCATATGAGCTAGAGCACCTCGAATAGTGGTATCGTTCGCAAAGAACTTGCGAGACTCTAGAAGTTCACGGTCACGTGCATCTTCAAAAAAGGTGTTAAGTATAGTATCACGCAACTGGTGCCAGGGTAGGGCTTTCCAGTTGGGCTCATGAGCCTTCAAGATAGTTCGCCATTCCCCTGGCTCACAGAAATGAATAAAGGCATTCATCATCTGCTTATCCCTAAGGCTGGCAGACTCCTTAAGTTGGTCGAAGGCCTTCAGTGTCTCCACTGTACTCTCATTAGTAGAGAAATCGACCTCAGCCTGCGCGTTACCTAGCTGCTTTATAAAGCTTGGTTCTAAGTGTTCACGAGGCTCATGCTCAGTGCTACGGGCTGCTAGTGCCAAGATGGTGTCTATTTCCTTTCTCTTGTTATCGATTAGATAGCGAATGTTATCCGCTTTCCTATCGTCAAGGTCAGAGTCATTCAATAGACGGTCCTCAAGGACTTGCATACCAGAGCGTAATAGCCTGAGACGAGTATGTCTGGTTCTCACTTCCTCATCCTCAGGATTAGAGCGGGAACTCTCTAACGAGGTACTGGTGTAGCGATTGCCAAAATCGTGATTACCAGGGTTAGTTGGCAAATGAGGGTCGATATTACGAGGATGGTAAGCCTCATCGAGTTCCATACGATCATATCCTCTGACAGGGTTAGGTTTGTCAAGAGGATGGTCGATGGTAGCATCAGAGCTATAGAGATTAAAATTTGAAATATTATCTCTCTCTCGCCAGTGGTAACTGGCTTAGTGGTAAACATACTGGCTGGTAAACCAGTAGGTCTCGACTCTAGAAGTTCACGGTCACGTGCATCTTCAAAAAAAGGTGTTAAGTATAGTATCACGCAACTGGTGCCAGGGTAGGGCTTTCCAGTTGGGCTCATGAGCCTTCAAGATAGTTCGCCATTCCCTGGCTCACAGAAATGAATAAAGGCATTCATCATCTGCTTATCCCTAAGGCTGGCAGACTCCTTAAGTTGGTCGAAGGCCTTCAGTGTCTCCACTGTACTCTCATTAGTAGAGAAATCGACCTCAGCCTGCGCGTTACCTAGCTGCTTTATAAAGCTTGGTTCTAAGTGTTCACGAGGCTCATGCTCAGTGCTACGGGCTGCTAGTGCCAAGATGGTGTCTATTTCCTTTCTCTTGTTATCGATTAGATAGCGAATGTTATCCGCTTTCCTATCGTCAAGGTCAGAGTCATTCAATAGACGGTCCTCAAGGACTTGCATACCAGAGCGTAATAGCCTGAGACGAGTATGTCTGGTTCTCACTTCCTCATCCTCAGGATTAGAGCGGGAACTCTCTAACGAGGTACTGGTGTAGCGATTGCCAAAATCGTGATTACCAGGGTTAGTTGGCAAATGAGGGTCGATATTACGAGGATGGTAAGCCTCATCGAGTTCCATACGATCATATCCTCTGACAGGGTTAGGTTTGTCAAGAGGATGGTCGATGGTAGCATCAGAGCTATAGAGATTAAAATTGAAAATATTATCTCTCTCGCCAGTGGTAACTGGCTTAGTGGTAAACATACTGGCTGGTAAACCAGTAGGTCTCGGGTTCGAAACCCGGCCCGATTTTTTTTTCTTCTTCGGTATAGGAAGAATATCAGCCAAGTGGGACACGATAGAGGGTCCACAACTGCTGCTGCCGCTAGCTCCTTCAAGAGCGCTTCAGTGCGGTTCAATTGGCGTCGAGATTGAGAGGATCCAACCACTCGTTGTCGAGTTATGGCGTCCTCAGCTTCGGCCCCAAGATTTGAGCTGAATGGAATGGCTTCTCCATCGATGGCGAACCCGAAATTTTCGGACAGGTCCAATACTTCCTTTTCACGCCGGATTTGTGCTGGAGTGTCCTTTAGATGTGGAGTTATAATGCCCCCCGACATTCGTATCCACGAATTTTCCAGCCTTTCGACGTTTATCCCCAATATTTGACGGCACGTGGTCAGGGGGGGCAAGCTGGGGTCCTGAGCTTCACTCCTAGGTGATACACGGACGCTGGCGAGCCTTTCCGCGGTAGTAGATACCTCTTCTTCCAAGGCTTTAGGATCCGACGAGTCATCTTCAGAATAATCCTCTGTACCAACCTCAGAATTTGCTTCCCCAACAGTATCCTCGGCAGGCTCAACTCCAGACAGGCTAGGTGTTTCCACAGGGACCTCAGGAACCTCGGCAGGCTTAGCAGGCTTAGAGCTAGCGGCTCCCTTGCCTTTAGAAGTACCCTTAGCCATAGTATTTGCTGGATAGTAAATCGATGTCAGACAGTCTAGAAGCAGTACACTACTGTAACTACTAAATAACTGAAAAAATATGTAAACTTCGATGGAAATTACTAGGTTTCAAACTATATTAAACTAAAATACAATTTAGTCAGTTAGGATTTAGCAGTGGTAGCTTGTGTAAGAATGATCAGGACTGCCTCTTGTTAAGAGCCTAAATATCCTCGATCACACAGGGCGTACCTCTAGCTGTTCTTTATTGAATAATTTTCACTAGAAGTACTAAGTGTTCATGACCACTTGCCTAATTTGTAAATAGACATAATAACGTAAGTCACGTTAATACATTAGCTGATACAAATAAAGTTCCATCTGAAGAAAAGTTAAAAAAAGAAAAAGACTTATTGGATTTTGGAGATTGGCGGGAGGACCAAAATCTATAAGTAGTAGTTCGGAGATTATAAAATTTAGTTTATAATATCCTACATCTACTAATGTCTCAAATAGGTCCAAGTAGATGAGTCATACCAAATACTCAGGCTATTGGAGCCATCAAAGTGAATTTAGAACACTTTGGAAATATTGGAAAAAAGAGCTTGTACTAAATTATTTAAAATACAAATAAAAAACCAATGTATTATCTCAATTGATCTTGATATTTTAGACTGACCGGATGCCGTATTTCTACAGAGTTTGCCCGCGGTCAACACCATTACGGCTCTAATAGACTCGGACGACCAGCAAACGGAGCAGGAGGAGACCACGCCTACAGACACACACATTGCTTCCATACTGGCACACCCAGACGAAATCGAACAGGGTGAGTTGGAAGAGGATGCAACGTGGGAAACCATAGGCAGCGATCAGGAATAGGACGTAAGGGTGTCGGATGTAGATGCAACTTTAGTTTTCCCGTCTAGCACACCTGTGATACTATCGATCAAAGATCCATTACTTTCAATGGACAATCGAGTATTCATACCCATCCTGATTAACGGTAAGACATGCAGGGCGTTAGTAGATTCTGGGGCAAACAGAAGTTGCATTGATTCGACATCCGCACACGATTGGGGATTGCAAATTAAGTCGGCTCCGGAGGGATCCTATATATACCTAGCTGATCGTAGTCTTCGTACACGGCGAATAGGCTCAACCGTACAAACTCCAGTACGATATGGTCTAGAGCTCACAGAACAGTCTTTCGAGCTAATGAATCTACCACCGGCTATCGACGCGATCGTAGGCCAGGATCTTATGCCTGGCTTAGGGCTATACGTGGGAGGCCTTCAATCGCCATTCTCATCCATAGATCCAACGGAGCTAGACAAACTATTGGAACCAATACCGTTGAGGCGACCACCAGATTTGACCGAGGAAACCGGTGTTCGCCTGGAACTAGACAAGGAACTGAGGGACAATGACGGTATTCGAGAAAAGGACAGGTGCAGACTGGAAGGAGGCGACGTTAGATTGCCAGTGACACCAGACCAAGCTGCAAGGATGCGGAAGGCAGTAAGGAACTTTGTAGCAGACAAATGGATACCATGGGTAGATAGACAGGTGCAGAAGTGGATTCAAGATTTGGTCATAGTTCAAAGGGATACAGCCACTTCCGTCAACTTACCCTTGCTCGCAGTGCCAGAGTATACTCAATCTGGAGAACTAAAGAAAATGCGAGTGTGTTTGGACCTCAGAGCGGTGAATGCATTAATACCGGCGGATCAGTTCATTATTCCCCGTATCAACGACATCATTGGTAACATCAAAGGGAAGAGATATTACACGACATTGGATCTAACCGCAGCGTACCATCGACTCCCAATTCACCCTGATTCTCAGTATCTATTCAGTTTCACACATGGCAAAAGCCAGTATTCCTTTACATCAGCGCCATTTGGACTACACACACTGACGCAGCAGTTTCAGCGTACACTGAGTGTGATATTGCAAGGACTTCCGGCACACCACTACCTGGACGACATCGTAATAGCAACAGATGACTACGAGGAACACGTACGAGTAGTGAAAGAGGTCATTCGGCGGCTGACATACCACAGTTTCAAGCTAAACCCTTCAAAATGTCATTTTGCAGTCAAAGAAGTCATGATCCTAGGGAAGCGAGTATCGAAGGCCGGAATTGATATTTGCCATGAACAGCAGGCCAAGCTCATTGACTGGCCATCCCCGAAGAAGTACAAAGACATTGCATCGGCCTTGGGATTAGCCAACTTTCTTCACGAGCACCTACCAAACTTTGCAGAGGTAGTTGCCCCACTCCGGGAATTTGTAAGACTGAAGCTGCATTGTTCCAGACCATGAAAGGGAAGAAGCAATACCTAATGTTTTTCAGCAAGACCCTCAACGCAGCACAGCGCAATTACGCAACACCCATGAAGGAATTATTGGCCTTGGTATATGGTCTCACACACTTCAGGGATCATCTCGAAGGTCAACGCTTTTCAGTGTTGACTGATCACAAGGCTTTGGTGTATATGAACACACAGCTAAAGCTGAATCCGATGCTATAACGATGGCATCACATCATAGCGCTTTTCAATTTCACTATCTCGCACATCCCGGGTATAAAGAACGTGCTACCAGACGCGTGGTCTAGGCTTCATGAGGGAACTATTGAGACTGAGGGCCCGGAGGTACTATATATGCAGAATGTTGGCAACTTTTTCCAGATTACTTTGAGCAAGCGCAACGGATTATGGGTGAGAATAATGTTGATGTCTTTGCTTCGCAACAGGATCACCATTTGCCACGCTACTACACCGACGATGACAGGGGTGGAGCGTTTGCACATTGTTGGAAAGATATAGACGGATGGATGAACCCACCATGGAGATTAATCCATAGAATGTTGCGCAAGATACGATCAGAGAGGGCCACAGCTACGGTGTGTCTACCGTGGGCGCCCCACGAGCCTTGGTTCCAGTTATTCAAGTCGCTTCTACAAAGAGACCCAGTATTAGTTCTAAGGACAGCCCACTCCTTCCTCAAATATGGAAAGTATGCGACTGGCAAGACACCATGGGGTCACACAGTCATTGCCAGAGTAGGCCCACGCAATGGTTACAGCCTTCCAGCGACGCTTTCAGCACGATTGGGATATGCCGAACCGTCCTCAGTATTGAAAGTCACCCCATTAGATACGTCTCGGCTAGTATCGATCGCTACCTCGGAAGTAGCCATGACGGATTCTCCAGATGAGGAAGAGATAAGCCGTCGCACACAGCTCACCTTGTGTCAGCATGAGATTGGGCATCATAGAGCAGAAGATACAGTTGCTCAACTACAGCAGAACGGACATTTGTGGCCTAACGCTCTGGAACTTGCACAAACAGTTAGGAGAAACTGTCGCACATGTCTAGGACAGAGGGTGTTACGAAAGGGGATTTCACCCGATGATTAATATAACGGCAAAGTATCCGTGGGATCATATTCAAGTCGACATGATTCCAATACCACTAGTTTCAGCAGCAGATATATATTGCACGTCTTGGATATAGCAACAGGGTACTCGATATTGAGAGCAACGGCCACAAAGTCAGCAGAAGTGGTGACATCGAAACTTATGGAGGTGTTTGGGGAACATGGTTTTCCCAGGAAAATTCAATCAGACGAGGGAGGCGAGTTTTCGAACAAGATTGTTAAATTAATAACTCAAGAAGTTGGAGTGATGCATGCAAAGTCGCCACCATATCGTCCTCAGGTTCTGGGAGCAGCGGAGAGAAGACACAGAGACATACACGAAGGAGTTCGCAAGCTATGTGAATCTTTACCTACGGCATGGGATGTCCGGCTACCACTTATTATGCTGTGCCAGAACCTCCGAATATCTCGGCGACACAAGACAGCACCATTCAGTGCTTATTTCGGTCGCCGTCATGTTCCGTTTGCTGACTGCACGGATGACCTTCCGGGAATCAGCCGGTCACCAATGAGGCTTGGGCACACCGGCTGGATCGTTTGCACGACACTATCTTGCCGACGCTTTACAAGGTCACGCAGAAATACGCAGACACACTATCCAGGCAGTTTGACCGCCTCCATGCTTACGATTTTATCGCCTTTCAACCAGGGGATGTGGTAATGGTACGGTCCGAAGGTCGCACAACCAAAGCAATGCGACCAATATTTGGACCATACGTTGTCAAAAGCCAGACAGGGACAAGGATATGAACTGACACACAAGGATGGTTCACTTCCAGATACTTTCAAAGATAAACCAGTTAGAGTGGAACTTTTGCGACTAGTCCATAGAGCCCCCGAAAAGCCTTTAGAAGATCATATGTGGCAGGATTGTTCCTCGTTCCGTTACATCATTCGACATAGACAGAATGATTCCACAAGGAATACAGAATACTTGGTTCGCTGGCGGGATGATGATCCAACTTGGGAGTCAGCCGAAGCTTATGACGATCCGAATGACATCGCGGTATACCACAAAGCCGAGCAAACTCGGCAGAAGAAGAAAGCGGCACAACAAAAATAATTCCAACGTTACGTTGATGAATACTAGATGTCTATCATCTACTTCCGGATCGGAGTTTGTCTCTCCTCGTGAGATTTCACCACGGTGTAGAGGCAAACGACGATTCCACAACTCGAGCTTATAGGCGAGTATAACTCCAGCGGATACCCTAGCTTATGGGGGTGAAAACATGCCAGCGGATACCCTAGCTTTTTTGGGGTAAAAAATATACCAGCACAGCCGGGATGGTTCAAAAGACCAGTTTCCAAGGCACGAACTTACTCAGCAGAAGAATTTCACTCAGTTTATATATATATATATATATATTGTTTAGTTTACACTACTAGTTTTATATGTTCAATTTTCAATAGTTTAAGAGGTCATTTATTTTTTGAAGCTCTTCAATCACTGGTGACGCTTGAGCTTGAGGGAAGTGTAGTAAAAGTCCCTTAAACCACTATCAGTGTGGAGTTAGAATTAGTTTACAATTAATTCACACGAGGTGAATTATTTGTAGACCACGTAGACAATCAAATATAAGAATAAATACACCGCACAGCGCCTCAGGGAGACTCAGTAGGTTTTAGTATCGTATTTTGATGTGTTTACTACATCTTGCCAGTATCAATTTCTACCCTGCTGCAGATACCTTGTAACCAAGTAAGTGTATAGTATTTTTTAGCAAAAGAACACTTGTCCTCGTTAATCTTAAGTTTGGCATGGGCTAGTCGCTTTAAGACTTCCTTAACGAGTTTAGCATATTCATGTGCTGTCTTTGCAAAAGATAACTATATCATCTAAATATACTGACAATACGTTATCCGACAGGTCCGCAAATAGTTCCATCATAACTTGTTGGAAGAAAGAAGGTAACATGTGTAAGCCTTCAGGTGCACCTCTAAACTGGTACTTCTTATCTTGCCAAGTAAAAGATAAGTATTTCCTATGCGGCTCATATATTTGTATTTGATGAAATGCAGCTTTTAAGTCTACCTTGGAAAGATAGTCGCACCTGCCATTTTACGCAGTCTCTCGCTTATCTTTGGTAAGGAAAAAACTATGCTGCGGAATTAGTTTGTTGATTGGCGACAGGTCTAGTACTACTCTAGTTTTACTAAACGTTCTATCAGATTTATATTGATCCACCGCTAAGAGAACTAAGTTAACTGGGGCTGCATCATAATTGATTTCAATTAGACCCTGTTTTAACCAATCTACAATTTGGGTTTTGACAACGTCTTTGTGTCTCCAACTCACGTAGTTATGTGAAGGACACTTTAACTTAGAAAAGTCGACGTTGGTTAAGTCAAGCTTAACGTACCCGTCTGAGAACTTAAACATACACCAGTCAGTTATTGCAATATTTCTGTTTTGTACAGTTAAGTCCATAATTATATCGGTGAAGTGCGGAATCATATCCTTTGCTTCACTTTCGGGAGGTTTAAGGTATCTTCAACATGTTATCATCTGACTGATCTTTATTGGGTCCAGCCCATTAGGCAGACCAGTGAGAGTTATACCTAAACTGAGAAGATCAGTTATACCTATAATTGAATCGTATTTCTAAGACATGTCAGTAACGATTAGGTGAGTCTTTACTTCAATTTTTATCTGACAACATTATGTGTGCATAGTCAATGGCTTCTTCGCAAGTGGTAACTTTGCCATTTCTCAAGATTAAATTTGTTTGTTTCGTTTTGGATAGCCATATCTGTAGCGCAGGCTACTCGGCGTGAGATAGCGGAGACTTCAGCCCCTGGATCAAAAAGTGCTATAACTTTTTCTCCATTTACATAAACGGTTTGAAATGTACGTTCATCTCCTTTGGTATAAATTTTACTGAACTTTCTCTCATATTCTTGCTCAAGTGCACACATATGAAACTGTCAGTGCTTAACTTGGACGTCCGGCATGTCCTTGCAATCATCTTTGTGCCAACCGTTAGTACCCTTGCAAGTAGTACACTCTTTCATGTAGTGTCCAAAGTTTGGCTTGCCTGGTGCACACTTGACAGAGTCGTGCTTACCAATACACTTGCCATCACGTTTAGTGAGGTTGTAACCGTACTTCTTACAAGATGCTCTCTCCTTCCTTTCACCCTTTGGTTCAGTAGAAGTAGAGCCTTTACCACCTCCAGCAGTAGTGCAAGGTTTCTTAGTATTACGCGCAGTGTTATTCTCTGTCGCGGTACGCTTAGCGGGCTGGGTAAAGCTCGAGGTACTAAGTACTCTAGTAGATGGGTTGGTATGCTTTTGAACTATCTTCTCAAAGATAGATCAAGGCATAGATCGCAAATCACCATAGACGATAATATCATCATTGACCTTCTTAAAAAGGTTAGCCCCAGAGTCTCCATCATCTGACAAATTAATGAATATTTGCCAGTACAGGTACGACCTCTCATCCGAGTGTTGATATGTGTCATATGAGCTAGAGCACCTCGAATAGTAGTATCGTTCGCAAAAAAGTCTTGCGATACTCTAGAAGTTCATGGTCACGTGCATCTTCAAAGAAGGCGTTAAGTATATTCTCACGCAACTGGCGCCAGGGTAAGGCTTTCCAGTTGGGCTCATGAGCCTTCAAGATAGTTTTCCATTCCTCTGACTCACAGAAATGAATAAAGGCATTCATCATCTGCTTATCCTTAAGCCTGGCAGACTCCTTAAGTTGGTCAAAGGCCTTCAATGTCTCCACTGTACTCTCAAGTCGACCTCAGCCTACGCGTTTACCTAGCTGCTTTATAAAGCTTGGTTCGAAGCGTTCACGACGGCTCACGCTCAGTGCTCCGGGCTGCTAGTGCCAAGATGGAGTCTATCTCCTTTCTCTTTGTTATCGATTAGATATCGATTGTTATCCGCTTTCTTATCGTCAAGGTCAGAGTCATTCAGTAGACGGTCCTCAAGGACTTGCATACCAGAACGTAATAGCCTGAGACGTTGTTGTCTGGTTCTCACTTCCTCGCCTTCAGAGCTAGAGTGGGTACTCTCTAGTGAGGGACTGGTACAACGAATACCAAATTCGTGATTACCAGGGTTTAGATGTAAATGAGGATCGATGTTATGAGGGTGGTAAAGCCTCATCGATTTCAATACGACCCAGCCTCCCCACAGGGTTTAGGCTTTGTCGAGAGAATGGTCGATTGTAGCTTCCGAGCTATAGAGACAAATCTTGAGATTTTACCCACTTCCACCAGCGGTAACTGGGCTCAATGGTAACCCTGCTGGCTGGTAAACCAGTGAGTCTCAGATTCAAACCCGGCTCGGAATATTTTTTTCTTTTCTGCAGTAGAAGAATATCGGCCACGTGGGATATGATCAGAAGGGGTCAGAAGCTGCGGCAGCGGCTAGCTCTGTTTTAGAAGCTCATCTTTGCGGTTCAAATGGCGTCGATATTGAGAAGATCCAATCACTCGTTGTCGAGTTATGGCGTCCCCAACATTTAGTCTTCCAACATTCAGTGGCGAGGCATTCAGTGGCGAGGCATTCAATGAAATTTCACGAAATGGAACGCCTCCATCTTTGTTAACAGGTGGATTGGGCTGACTTTAATAGTAATAAACCGTCGATCTCGAGACGATTCCTCCACTTGTTCAGGAGATATAGCCTTCCAATATCTGACTTTTTTCGCGGTCAGATTGTGAGCTGATGCCCTGGGCTGCACTACTAAGAGACACACGGATGCTGGCGAGTTTTTCAAGGCAGTTGAGACCTCCTCTTCCAAGGCTTTAGGATCCGACAGAGTCATCCTCAGAGTTTTCCTCAGAACCAAGCTTAGAAACGGCTTCCTCTACAGCTTCAACGGCAGGCTCAATACCAGATGGACCAGCGTCCCCAGTAACCTCAGGAACCTCAACAGGCTTAGCAGGTTTAGAGCTGGCGGCTCCTTGCCTTTAGAATTTTCTTTAACCATAGTAATAACCCTCAAGAGTAGGAAAATTAATAATAAAGTCTAGAACCAGCGTGTAGCTAACTTTAGGGTGTAGCATTAGCCACCTCATGAGGTAGTATAACATCGTTTCACAGCCCTGTCGTTGGATAGTACACCTTCTTAGACAGTCATAGAAGCAGTACACTACGGTAACTACCAATTAACTGAAAATATGTAAATTTCTGATGGATATTTCTATGTTTTAAACTATGTTATAAAACCAAAGATACAATTTAAGTCACAAATTAGGATTCCAAGCAGTGGTAGCTTGTGTAAGAACGATCGGGACTGCTCCTTGGTAAGAGCCTT
>LUCW03002014.1:47500-91807 GCA_001586965.3 Sphaeroforma sirkka | reverse complement strand
ATACCAAATACCAGGCTATTGGAGCCATCAAAGTGAATTTAGAACACTTTGGAAATATTGGAAAAAAGAGCTTGTACTAAATTATTTAAAAATACAAATAAAACCAATGTATTATCTCAATTGATCTTGATATTTTAGACTGACCGAGAGGCCGTATTTCTACATAGCCCCCAGTAGCTTTTAGAACTACGAACGTACGTTAAGATACGATCTAGTTGGTAAAGCGAAAACCAAAGTAAAAACGGTTTCGGTCATGACTTATCGAGTAAGTATGTGCCTATATGTACGAGTTCAAGACTCATGTTGTACTCTATGTCGTTTAGTATTTGGTCCAGTAACCATTTCCGATGTAGGCGCCTTACGTTTATTATTTGGTAAGGTAATAGCCAAAGGCTGTTCTTCATTAGTAAGTAAGTTTGAACAATTTTCTGCACTGTTGGTAAGCAGATCAGAAAGTTTAGTCACGTAGGGAAGTAGGTGGCAAATAGGGAATTTCAGATCCGTCAGGGTTTGTAGTCACCTGAGGAAACCCTTTTCGTTTATCTCGTGTGTTCTTATGTAAACGCTTATTCCATTTCTTATTAAAGATACGAAGAAAGTCGCGAGATTCACGAAATGCATCGGAGGTTAGCCAAGCTACTGTCCCATCCATGAAACGGGTCTTGTAGTAAGTGTAACCGTCTTCGGATGTTTTGTCAATTATATCTTTGACTTGTGACTCCATAACTGGTACATCAGAATCAAATGAGCGAGCGAATGAGAGTTCGAGGTAGGGATACGGTGAGTGCCTAGATTGGTTGCGCTAGTACCATCAATGTTATTCACTTCGTAAGTATCACTCTCTCATCATGGTAGGAAATAACAAAAAAGTCCTATCGTCTTAGAAGAGAGTTCGGTAACGTTGGCGTTTCGATTTATAATGTTAACGTAATCGCCGACTTTGAACTGAACAATGTTCTTAGTGTTATTCCATCGGTCATACGCTTTAAGTAGGACGCGATTCTTGTGCTCGAGTAAACAGGGTAAAACAACGTTCTGCATATGCTCGATCTTTTGTAGCCACGGGGTAGCGTGTTTCGGGCGCAGTTTTATCAAACGTTGCTTGTAATTCACTATAGCGGCCAAAGAAATAGTGAAACGGAGTGTCTTCAGTTTGAGGATTCATGCAGTTATTCATTTGAGTCTGAACCCATTTCAAATGATAAGGCCACATAATCCTCAACGTCGTCTATGCGGTACGCAAGATTTAAGTTCTCTATGACGTCTCATTTGCACCCTGCGTTTGAGGTTGGTTTGTAAGGAACACACGCTCTATATCATGCCTGGATACGAGTATATGCCTCCATTACGTCGGTACAAAACTCACTACCGTTATCAGAACATAGTACTTCGGGGAACCGAAGCCATTGAAGACGATAGCATAATTCTGCCACTGTTTGTGGATCGTTTGTTTGGTATTGGCTAAAGCAAGTTATAGCCTCGAAGCCACTATAAGAAAATGACAGATATACATCGCCAGTATGCTTGATCGCGGAGTTTAACCAAATCGACTATGACTCGGCGCATCGGTTGGTCTCTGTTACACTTTTTAGGGGTGCCCAACCGTATCGCTTGATCTGGTTCTTTTCACAATCAGTACAGCGTCGGTATACTTCACGTATGGTTTCTTTCAGCGCCGGGTGATCAAGTCCTGCACGAATAGCCATTTTATAAGTATGCTCATATGCTCGATGCGTTAAATTATGTATAATTTTAACTCTACTTTCGAGCTCCTCTAAGTCAGTCAGATTCTGCGTAACGCTGGCTGGATGAACCATAGTCCTGTTGGAAAGGGCAACCCTCAGTATCAGGAGGGGTAGAGTCCTGAGATACATAATTGACAACATTGGATTGTTGAAGTATCTTCTTCAGTTGTTTCGCAACTCCTGGCTGTTCTTTAAGCAGCGCTTTAAGTAGTCGAGTGCGAGCTTCAGGTTCTCTTAGAGTTTTGAGTCTTGATCCATGGCCTTAGCTAGTTCCATGTTTTTACGATCTAATGCCGTTTCAATCGGCATTACCTCGACTGCAATCTTGTTGGGTGCATGTGTTGTACGAGTCTGAGCTTTTGTTCAAACTCTTAGACTCTCTAGTTTAGCTAAGAATTCGCTTGAGGGTTTCCACTTAGTGGTACCTGCAGGACCGATGCGACAAACAATGGTGTGTTTCCAAGGCGTCTTCTTAATAGAATAGGGATCCCTGATACAAGAACGTGTCGGTTCTCACGGTCGACATAAATAGGTTCGTCTTGAATCATATTAATTAAATCACGTATCCATGGGGTCGGAGTTACGTAAGGGACAACACAGCGTAATGGTAGATTTAGTAATATTAACATAATTTAACAACTGTGCGATAAGTTGACAAGGTGGGTTAGCCCACGCATTATGCTTTGATAAGTCAAGCTGAAATGCATCACCTTTTAGGATGAGTCAACGACCTATATTCAGAAACCTGTTTGTTATGTTCTGCGGCGAACATATCAACAGTAAATGGACCCCATCGTGATTGAGCGAGGTTAAACCATTTCTATTTAGCATCCAATCGGTTGCTAATAACTCCTTGACTGTTTTCTGGTAGTCGGGCACAAGTCGAGAGAGCATGTCAGGAAGATGGTTATGTATTCCCTGGTATGTGTGTTATATTAAAAGCGAACTTGGCAATAAGGTCAGCGCCAGCGGCTCACCAACTGTGAATCAGGGTTCATATCTTTAAGTATGTTAAAGACTTTTGATCACTGGCGACAGTAAAGTAACTTCCATAAAGGTAGTCTTTAAACTGTCTTAGCGCAGTAACTATAGCAAGGAGCTCTTGTTTAACGGTAGGTAATCTGCTGACTCTTATTATAACTTTGCTAAAGAATTGTATGTAGCGCGGTTTACCATTTATCGTTTGGTAAAGCACTCCACCTACCGCTCGATCTGAAGCGTCGGTTGCTACTTGAATGGGACACCATCCACAGGGTACTGCATGATGGGTGCGTCCATTACTTTTACTTTTGACTAGTTTAAATGCATCATCACATTCTTTAGTCCAAAGCTTTCCCAAAGGTCCTTTGTGCAGCCGTAGGTGACTGAAAGGCTTTAAGTAATGAGAAAGATGCGGCGTACTGAATCCGAGAAGAAGTTAACAAAACCCACACACAGAGTTCACATCTCTTCCAGTAATTGGTGTTGATAAATCCAACAGAAACTGTTTCGCCAGGATCAATTTCTACCCCTGCTGCAGATACTTTTTTGTAGCCAAGTAAGTGTATAGTATCTTAGCAAAAAAAGAACACTTGTCTTCGTTAATCTTAAGTTTAGCATGATTAAGTCGCTTTTAAGACTTTTTAACGAGTTTAGCATGTTCATGTGTTGTCTTTGTAAAGATAACTATATCATCTAAATAGACTGATACGTTATACGACAGGTCCGCAAATAGTTCCATCATAACTTGTTGGAAGAAAAGAAGGTAACATGTGTAAGCCTTCAGGTGCACCTTTAAACTGGTACTTTTTACCTTGCCAAGTAAAGGAAAAGTATTTCCTATGAGGCCATATATATCTGTAGTTGATGGAATGCAGCTTTTAAGTCTATCTTGGAAAAGATAGTCGCACCTCTCCATTTTTATCTTAGGTAAGAGAAAACTATGTTGCGGAATTAGTTTGTTGATTGGCGACAGGTCTAGTACTACTCTTGTTTTACTAAACGTTCCATCAGATTTATATTGATCGACCGCTAAGAGAGCTAAGTTAACTGGGGTTGCATCATAATTGATTTCAATTAGACCCTGTTTTAACCAATCTTCGATTTGGGTTTTGACAACGTCTTTGTGTCTCCAACTCACGTAGTTATGTGAAGGACACTTTAACTTAGAGAAGTCGACGTTTGTTAAGTCAAGTCTAACGTACCCATTAGAGAACTTAAACATACACCAGTCAGTTATTGCAATCTTCCTGTTTTGTATAATTAAGTCCATAATTATATCGGTGAAGTGCGGAATCATATCCTTTGCTTCACCTTCCGGAGGTTTGGGTATCTTTAACATATTATCATCTGACTGATCTTTATTCGGGTCCAGCCCATTAGGCAGACCAGTGAGTGTTATACCTAAACTGAGAAGATCAGTCATACCTATAATTAAATCGTATTTCTGAGACATGTCAGTAACGATTAGGTGAGTCTTCACTTCTCTTCTATCTGACAGCATTATGTGTGCATAGTCAATGGCTTGTTCGCAAGTAGTAACTTTGCCATTTCCCAAGATTAAATCAGTTGTTTCGTTATGGACAGCCATATCTGTAGCGTAGGCTACTCGGCATGAGATAGCAGAGACTTCAGCCCCTGGATCAAATAGTGCCATAACTTTTTCTCCATTTACGAAAACTGTTTGAAAGATACGTTCATCTCCTTTGGTATAGATTTTATTGAACATTTTCTCATAATCTTGCTCTAGTGCGCACATATGGTACTGTCAGTGCTTAACTTGGACGTCTGGTAAGTCCTTGCAATCCTCTTTGTGCCAACCGTTAGTACCCTTGCAAGTAGCACACTCTTTTATATATAGTGTCCAAAATCTGGCTTGCCTGGTGCACACTTAACAGGGTCGTGTCTACCATTCCACTTGCCATTACGTTTTGTGAGGTTGTAACCACACTTCTTGCAAGGCGCTCTCACCTTCTTATCACCTTTCGGTTCGGTAGAAGTAGAGCCAGTACCCCTCCAGTAGTAATGCGAGGTTTCTTAGTACTACGCGCAGTATTAGTCTCTACTGCGTTTCGCTTAGTGGGCTGGGTGTAGCTCGTGGTACTAAGTACTCTAGCAGAGGAATTGGTATGCTTGTGTACTATCTTCTCAAAGACAGACCAAGGCATAGATCGCAAATCACCATAGGCGATGATGTCATCATTGACTTTCTTAAAGAGGTTAGCTCCCAGAGTCTCCATCATCTGACAAATTAATAAATATTCGCCAGTATAGGTACGACCACCCATCCGAGTATTCATATGTGTCATATGAGCTAGAGCACCTCGAATAGTGGTATCGTTCGCAAAGAACTTGCGAGACTCTAGAAGTTCACGGTCACGTGCATCTTCAAAAAAAAGGTGTTAAGTATAGTATCACGCAACTGGTGCCAGGGTAGGGCTTTCCAGTTGGGCTCATGAGCCTTCAAGATAGTTCGCCATTCCCCTGGCTCACAGAAATGAATAAAGGCATTCATCATCTGCTTATCCCTAAGGCTGGCAGACTCCTTAAGTTGGTCGAAGGCCTTCAGTGTCTCCACTGTACTCTCATTAGTAGAGAAATCGACCTCAGCCTGCGCGTTACCTAGCTGCTTTATAAAGCTTGGTTCTAAGTGTTCACGAGGCTCATGCTCAGTGCTACGGGCTGCTAGTGCCAAGATGGTGTCTATTTCCTTTCTCTTGTTATCGATTAGATAGCGAATGTTATCCGCTTTCCTATCGTCAAGGTCAGAGTCATTCAATAGACGGTCCTCAAGGACTTGCATACCAGAGCGTAATAGCCTGAGACGAGTATGTCTGGTTCTCACTTCCTCATCCTCAGGATTAGAGCGGGAACTCTCTAACGAGGTACTGGTGTAGCGATTGCCAAAATTGTGATTACCAGGGTTAGTTGGCAAATGAGGGTCGATATTACGAGGATGGTAAGCCTCATCGAGTTCCATACGATCATATCCTCTGACAGGGTTAGGTTTGTCAAGAGGATGGTCGATGGTAGCATCAGAGCTATAGAGATTAAAATTTGAAATATTATCTCTCTCGCCAGTGGTAACTGGCTTAGTGGTAAACATACTGGCTGGTAAACCAGTAGGTCTCGACTCTAGAAGTTCACGGTCACGTGCATCTTCAAAAAAAGGTGTTAAGTATAGTATCACGCAACTGGTGCCAGGGTAGGGCTTTCCAGTTGGGCTCATGAGCCTTCAAGATAGTTCGCCATTCCCTGGCTCACAGAAATGAATAAAGGCATTCATCATCTGCTTATCCCTAAGGCTGGCAGACTCCTTAAGTTGGTCGAAGGCCTTCAGTGTCTCCACTGTACTCTCATTAGTAGAGAAATCGACCTCAGCCTGCGCGTTACCTAGCTGCTTTATAAAGCTTGGTTCTAAGTGTTCACGAGGCTCATGCTCAGTGCTACGGGCTGCTAGTGCCAAGATGGTGTCTATTTCCTTTCTCTTGTTATCGATTAGATAGCGAATGTTATCCGCTTTCCTATCGTCAAGGTCAGAGTCATTCAATAGACGGTCCTCAAGGACTTGCATACCAGAGCGTAATAGCCTGAGACGAGTATGTCTGGTTCTCACTTCCTCATCCTCAGGATTAGAGCGGGAACTCTCTAACGAGGTACTGGTGTAGCGATTGCCAAAATCGTGATTACCAGGGTTAGTTGGCAAATGAGGGTCGATATTACGAGGATGGTAAGCCTCATCGAGTTCCATACGATCATATCCTCTGACAGGGTTAGGTTTGTCAAGAGGATGGTCGATGGTAGCATCAGAGCTATAGAGATTAAAATTTGAAATATTATCTCTCTCGCCAGTGGTAACTGGCTTAGTGGTAAACATACTGGCTGGTAAACCAGTAGGTCTCGGGTTCGAAACCCGGCCCGATTTTTTTTCTTCTTCGGTATAGGAAGAATATCAGCCAAGTGGGACACGATAGAGGGGTCCACAACTGCTGCTGCCGCTAGCTCCTTCAAGAGCGCTTCAGTGCGGTTCAATTGGCGTCGAGATTGAGAGGATCCAACCACTCGTTGTCGAGTTATGGCGTCCTCAGCTTCGGCCCCAAGATTTGAGCTGAATGGAATGGCTTCTCCATCGATGGCGAACCCGAAATTTTCGGACAGGTCCAATACTTCCTTTTCACGCCGGATTTGTGCTGGAGTGTCCTTTAGATGTGGAGTTATAATGCCCCCCGACATTCGTATCCACGAATTTTCCAGCCTTTCGACGTTTATCCCCAATATTTGACGGCACGTGGTCAGGGGGGGGCTGGGGTCCTGAGCTTCACTCCTAGGTGATACACGGACGCTGGCGAGCCTTTCCGCGGTAGTAGATACCTCTTCTTCCAAGGCTTTAGGATCCGACGAGTCATCTTCAGAATAATCCTCTGTACCAACCTCAGAATTTGCTTCCCCAACAGTATCCTCGGCAGGCTCAACTCCAGACAGGCTAGGTGTTTCCACAGGGACCTCAGGAACCTCGGCAGGCTTAGCAGGCTTAGAGCTAGCGGCTCCCTTGCCTTTAGAAGTACCCTTAGCCATAGTATTTGCTGGATAGTAAATCGATGTCAGACAGTCTAGAAGCAGTACACTACTGTAACTACTAAATAACTGAAAAATATGTAAACTTCGATGGAAATTACTAGGTTTCAAACTATATTAAACTAAAATACAATTTAGTCAGTTAGGATTTAGCAGTGGTAGCTTGTGTAAGAATGATCGGGACTGCCTCTTGTTAAGAGCCTAAATATCCTCGATCACACAGGGCGTACCTCTAGCTGTTCTTTATTGAATAATTTTCACTAGAAGTACTAAGTGTTCATGACCACTTGCCTAATTTGTAAATAGACATAATAACGTAAGTCACGTTAATACATTAGCTGATACAAATAAAGTTCCATCTGAAGAAAAGTTAAAAAAAAAAAAGACTTATTGGATTTTGGAGATTGGCGGGAGGACCAAAATCTATAAGTAGTAGTTCGGAGATTATAAAATTTAGTTTATAATATCCTACATCTACTAATGTCTCAAATAGGTCCAAGTAGATGAGTCATACCAAATACTCAGGCTATTGGAGCCATCAAAGTGAATTTAGAACACTTTGGAAATATTGGAAAAAGAGCTTGTACTAAATTATTTAAAATACAAATAAAAACCAATGTATTATCTCAATTGATCTTGATATTTTAGACTGACCGGATGCCGTATTTCTACAGAGTTTGCCCGCGGTCAACACCATTACGGCTCTAATAGACTCGGACGACCAGCAAACGGAGCAGGAGGAGACCACGCCTACAGACACACACATTGCTTCCATACTGGCACACCCAGACGAAATCGAACAGGGTGAGTTGGAAGAGGATGCAACGTGGGAAACCATAGGCAGCGATCAGGAATAGGACGTAAGGGTGTCGGATGTAGATGCAACTTTAGTTTTCCCGTCTAGCACACCTGTGATACTATCGATCAAAGATCCATTACTTTCAATGGACAATCGAGTATTCATACCCATCCTGATTAACGGTAAGACATGCAGGGCGTTAGTAGATTCTGGGGCAAACAGAAGTTGCATTGATTCGACATCCGCACACGATTGGGGATTGCAAATTAAGTCGGCTCCGGAGGGATCCTATATATACCTAGCTGATCGTAGTCTTCGTACACGGCGAATAGGCTCAACCGTACAAACTCCAGTACGATATGGTCTAGAGCTCACAGAACAGTCTTTCGAGCTAATGAATCTACCACCGGCTATCGACGCGATCGTAGGCCAGGATCTTATGCCTGGCTTAGGGCTATACGTGGGAGGCCTTCAATCGCCATTCTCATCCATAGATCCAACGGAGCTAGACAAACTATTGGAACCAATACCGTTGAGGCGACCACCAGATTTGACCGAGGAAACCGGTGTTCGCCTGGAACTAGACAAGGAACTGAGGGACAATGACGGTATTCGAGAAAAAGGACAGGTGCAGACTGGAAGGAGGCGACGTTAGATTGCCAGTGACACCAGACCAAGCTGCAAGGATGCGGAAGGCAGTAAGGAACTTTGTAGCAGACAAATGGATACCATGGGTAGATAGACAGGTGCAGAAGTGGATTCAAGATTTGGTCATAGTTCAAAGGGATACAGCCACTTCCGTCAACTTACCCTTGCTCGCAGTGCCAGAGTATACTCAATCTGGAGAACTAAAGAAAATGCGAGTGTGTTTGGACCTCAGAGCGGTGAATGCATTAATACCGGCGGATCAGTTCATTATTCCCCGTATCAACGACATCATTGGTAACATCAAAGGGAAGAGATATTACACGACATTGGATCTAACCGCAGCGTACCATCGACTCCCAATTCACCCTGATTCTCAGTATCTATTCAGTTTCACACATGGCAAAAGCCAGTATTCCTTTACATCAGCGCCATTTGGACTACACACACTGACGCAGCAGTTTCAGCGTACACTGAGTGTGATATTGCAAGGACTTCCGGCACACCACTACCTGGACGACATCGTAATAGCAACAGATGACTACGAGGAACACGTACGAGTAGTGAAAGAGGTCATTCGGCGGCTGACATACCACAGTTTCAAGCTAAACCCTTCAAAATGTCATTTTGCAGTCAAAGAAGTCATGATCCTAGGGAAGCGAGTATCGAAGGCCGGAATTGATATTTGCCATGAACAGCAGGCCAAGCTCATTGACTGGCCATCCCCGAAGAAGTACAAAGACATTGCATCGGCCTTGGGATTAGCCAACTTTCTTCACGAGCACCTACCAAACTTTGCAGAGGTAGTTGCCCCACTCCGGGAATTTGTAAGACTGAAGCTGCATTGTTCCAGACCATGAAAGGGAAGAAGCAATACCTAATGTTTTCAGCAAGACCCTCAACGCAGCACAGCGCAATTACATAACACCCATGAAGGAATTATTGGCCTTGGTATATGGTCTCACACACTTCAGGGATCATCTCGAAGGTCAACGCTTTTCAGTGTTGACTGATCACAAGGCTTTGGTGTATATGAACACACAGCTAAAGCTGAATCCGATGCTATAACGATGGCATCACATCATAGCGCTTTTCAATTTCACTATCTCGCACATCCCGGGTATAAAGAACGTGCTACCAGACGCGTGGTCTAGGCTTCATGAGGGAACTATTGAGACTGAGGGCCCGGAGGTACTATATGCAGAATGTTGGCAACTTTTTTCCAGATTACTTTGAGCAAGCGCAACGGATTATGGGTGAGAATAATGTTGATGTCTTTGCTTCGCAACAGGATCACCATTTGCCACGCTACTACACCGACGATGACAGGGGTGGAGCGTTTGCACATTGTTGGAAAGATATAGACGGATGGATGAACCCACCATGGAGATTAATCCATAGAATGTTGCGCAAGATACGATCAGAGAGGGCCACAGCTACGGTGTGTCTACCGTGGGCGCCCCACGAGCCTTGGTTCCAGTTATTCAAGTCGCTTCTACAAAGAGACCCAGTATTAGTTCTAAGGACAGCCCACTCCTTCCTCAAATATGGAAAGTATGCGACTGGCAAGACACCATGGGGTCACACAGTCATTGCCAGAGTAGGCCCACGCAATGGTTACAGCCTTCCAGCGACGCTTTCAGCACGATTGGGATATGCCGAACCGTCCTCAGTATTGAAAGTCACCCCATTAGATACGTCTCGGCTAGTATCGATCGCTACCTCGGAAGTAGCCATGACGGATTCTCCAGATGAGGAAGAGATAAGCCGTCGCACACAGCTCACCTTGTGTCAGCATGAGATTGGGCATCATAGAGCAGAAGATACAGTTGCTCAACTACAGCAGAACGGACATTTGTGGCCTAACGCTCTGGAACTTGCACAAACAGTTAGGAGAAACTGTCGCACATGTCTAGGACAGAGGGTGTTACGAAAGGGATTTCACCCGATGATTAATATAACGGCAAAGTATCCGTGGGATCATATTCAAGTCGACATGATTCCAATACCACTAGTTTCAGCAGCAGATATATATTGCACGTCTTGGATATAGCAACAGGGTACTCGATATTGAGAGCAACGGCCACAAAGTCAGCAGAAGTGGTGACATCGAAACTTATGGAGGTGTTTGGGGAACATGGTTTTCCCAGGAAAATTCAATCAGACGAGGGAGGCGAGTTTTCGAACAAGATTGTTAAATTAATAACTCAAGAAGTTGGAGTGATGCATGCAAAGTCGCCACCATATCGTCCTCAGGTTCTGGGAGCAGCGGAGAGAAGACACAGAGACATACACGAAGGAGTTCGCAAGCTATGTGAATCTTTACCTACGGCATGGGATGTCCGGCTACCACTTATTATGCTGTGCCAGAACCTCCGAATATCTCGGCGACACAAGACAGCACCATTCAGTGCTTATTTCGGTCGCCGTCATGTTCCGTTTGCTGACTGCACGGATGACCTTCCGGGGAATCAGCCGGTCACCAATGAGGCTTGGGCACACCGGCTGGATCGTTTGCACGACACTATCTTGCCGACGCTTTACAAGGTCACGCAGAAATACGCAGACACACTATCCAGGCAGTTTGACCGCCTCCATGCTTACGATTTTATCGCCTTTCAACCAGGGGATGTGGTAATGGTACGGTCCGAAGGTCGCACAACCAAAGCAATGCGACCAATATTTGGACCATACGTTGTCAAAGCCAGACAGGGACAAGGATATGAACTGACACACAAGGATGGTTCACTTCCAGATACTTTCAAAGATAAACCAGTTAGAGTGGAACTTTTGCGACTAGTCCATAGAGCCCCCGAAAAGCCTTTAGAAGATCATATGTGGCAGGATTGTTCCTCGTTCCGTTACATCATTCGACATAGACAGAATGATTCCACAGGGAATACAGAATACTTGGTTCGCTGGCGGGATGATGATCCAACTTGGGAGTCAGCCGAAGCTTATGACGATCCGAATGACATCGCGGTATACCACAAAGCCGAGCAAACTCGGCAGAAGAAGAAAGCGGCACAACAAAAATAATTCCAACGTTACGTTGATGAATACTAGATGTCTATCATCTACTTCCGGATCGGAGTTTGTCTCTCCTCGTGAGATTTCACCACGGTGTAGAGGCAAACGACGATTCCACAACTCGAGCTTATAGGCGAGTATAACTCCAGCGGATACCCTAGCTTATGGGGGGGTGAAAACATGCCAGCGGATACCCTAGCTTTTTGGGGGGTAAAAATATACCAGCACAGCCGGGATGGTTCAAAAGACCAGTTTCCAAGGCACGAACTTACTCAGCAGAAGAATTTCACTAGTTTATATATATATATATATATATTGTTTAGTTTACACTACTAGTTTTATATGTTCAATTTTCAATAGTTTAAGAGGTCATTTATTTTTGAAGCTCTTCAATCACTGGTGACGCTTGAGCTTGAGGGAAGTGTAGTAAAAGTCCCCTTAAACCACTATCAGTGTGGAGTTAGAATTAGTTTACAATTAATTCACACGAGGTGAATTATTTGTAGACCACGTAGACAATCAAATATAAGAATAAATACACCGCACAGCGCCTCAGGGAGACTCAGTAGGTTTTAGTATCGTATTTTGATGTGTTTACTACATCTTGCCAGTATCAATTTCTACCCCTGCTGCAGATACCTTGTAACCAAGTAAGTGTATAGTATTTTTTTAGCAAAAGAACACTTGTCCTCGTTAATCTTAAGTTTGGCATGGGCTAGTCGCTTTAAGACTTCCTTAACGAGTTTAGCATATTCATGTGCTGTCTTTGCAAAGATAACTATATCATCTAAATATACTGACAATACGTTATCCGACAGGTCCGCAAATAGTTCCATCATAACTTGTTGGAAGAAAGAAGGTAACATGTGTAAGCCTTCAGGTGCACCTCTAAACTGGTACTTCTTATCTTGCCAAGTAAAAGATAAGTATTTCCTATGCGGCTCATATATTTGTATTTGATGAAATGCAGCTTTTAAGTCTACCTTGGAAAAGATAGTCGCACCTGCCATTTTACGCAGTCTCTCGCTTATCTTTGGTAAGGAAAAACTATGCTGCGGAATTAGTTTGTTGATTGGCGACAGGTCTAGTACTACTCTAGTTTTACTAAACGTTCTATCAGATTTATATTGATCCACCGCTAAGAGAACTAAGTTAACTGGGGCTGCATCATAATTGATTTCAATTAGACCCTGTTTTAACCAATCTACAATTTGGGTTTTGACAACGTCTTTGTGTCTCCAACTCACGTAGTTATGTGAAGGACACTTTAACTTAGAAAAGTCGACGTTGGTTAAGTCAAGCTTAACGTACCCGTCTGAGAACTTAAACATACACCAGTCAGTTATTGCAATATTTCTGTTTTGTACAGTTAAGTCCATAATTATATCGGTGAAGTGCGGAATCATATCCTTTGCTTCACTTTCGGGAGGTTTAGGTATCTTCAACATGTTATCATCTGACTGATCTTTATTGGGTCCAGCCCATTAGGCAGACCAGTGAGAGTTATACCTAAACTGAGAAGATCAGTTATACCTATAATTGAATCGTATTTCTAAGACATGTCAGTAACGATTAGGTGAGTCTTTACTTCACTTTTATCTGACAACATTATGTGTGCATAGTCAATGGCTTCTTCGCAAGTGGTAACTTTGCCATTTCTCAAGATTAAATTGGTTGTTTCGTTTTGGATAGCCATATCTGTAGCGCAGGCTACTCGGCGTGAGATAGCGGAGACTTCAGCCCCTGGATCAAAAAGTGCTATAACTTTTTCTCCATTTACATAAACGGTTTGAAATGTACGTTCATCTCCTTTGGTATAAATTTTACTGAACTTTCTCTCATATTCTTGCTCCAGTGCACACATATGGAACTGTCAGTGCTTAACTTGGACGTCCGGCATGTCCTTGCAATCATCTTTGTGCCAACCGTTAGTACCCTTGCAAGTAGTACACTCTTTCATGTAGTGTCCAAAGTTTGGCTTGCCTGGTGCACACTTAACAGAGTCGTGCTTACCAATACACTTGCCATCACGTTTAGTGAGGTTGTAACCGTACTTCTTACAAGATGCTCTCTCCTTCCTTTCACCCTTTGGTTCAGTAGAAGTAGAGCCTTTACCACCTCCAGCAGTAGTGCAAGGTTTCTTAGTATTACGCGCAGTGTTGTTCTCTATCGCGGTACGCTTAGCGGGCTGGGTAAAGCTCGAGGTACTAAGTACTAGTAGATGGGTTGGTATGCTTTTGAACTATCTTCTCAAAGATAGATCAAGGCATAGATCGCAAATCACTATAGACGATAATATCATCATTGACCTTCTTAAAAAGGTTAGCCCCCAGAGTCTCCATCATCTGACAAATTAATGAATATTTGCCAGTACAAGTACGACCTCTCATCCGAGTGTTGATATGTGTCATATGAGCTAGAGCACCTCGAATAGTAGTATCGTTCGCAAAAGTCTTGCGATACTCTAGAAGTTCATGGTCACGTGCATCTTCAAAGAAGGCGTTAAGTATATTCTCACGCAACTGGCGCCAGGGTAAGGCTTTCCAGTTAGGCTCATGAGCCTTCAAGATAGTTTTCCATTCCTCTGACTCACAGAAATGAATAAAGGCATTCATCATCTGCTTATCCTTAAGCCTGGCAGACTCCTTAAGTTGGTCAAAGGCCTTCAATGTCTCCACTGTACTCCCAATCGACCTCAGCCTACGCGTTACCTAGCTGCTTTATAAAGCTTGGTTCGAAGCGTTCACGACGCTCACGCTCAGTGCTCCGGGCTGCTAGTGCCAAGATGGAGTCTATCTCCTTTCTCTTGTTATCGATTAGATATCGATTGTTATCCGCTTTCTTATCGTCAAGGTCAGAGTCATTCAGTAGACGGTCCTCAAGGACTTGCATACCAGAACGTATTAGCCTGAGACGTTGTTGTCTGGGTTTCCCTTCCTCGCCTTCAGAGCTAGAGTGGGTACTCTCTAGTGAGGGACTGGTACAACGAATACCAAATTCGTGATTACCAGGGTTAGATGGTAAATGAGGATCGATGTTATGAGGGTGGTAAACCTCATCGATTTCAATACGACCTTAGCCTCTCACAGGGTTAGGTTTGTCGAGAGAATGGTCGATTGTAGCTTCCGAGCTATAGAGATTAAATCTTGAGATTTTACCCACTTCACCAGCGGTAACTGGCTCAATGGTAACCCTGCTGGCTGGTAAACCAGTGAGTCTCAGATTCAAACCCCGGCTCGGAATATTTTTTTTCTTCTGTGTAGGAAGAATATCGGCCACGTGGGATATGATCGAAGGGTCAGAAGCTGCGGCAGCGGCTAGCTCGTTTAGAAGCTCATCTTTGCGGTTCAAATGGCGTCGATATTGAGAAGATCCAATCACTCGTTGTCGAGTTATGGCGTCCCCAACATTTAGCCCTAACATTCAGTGGCGAGGCATTCAGTGGCGAGGCATTCAATGAAATTTCACGAAATGGAACGCCTCCATCTTTGTTAACAGGTGGATTGGGCTGACTTTTAATAGTAATAAACCGTCGATCTCGAGACGATTCCTCCAATTGTTCAGGAGATATAGCCTTTCCAATATCTGACTTTTCGCGGTCAGATTGTGAGCTGATGCCCTGGGCTGCACTACTAAGAGACACACGGATGCTGGCGAGCCTTTCCGCGGCAGTTGAGACCTCCTCTTCCAAGGCTTTAGGATCCGACGAGTCATCCTCAGAGTTTTCCTCAGAACCAAGCTTAGAAACGGCTTCCTCTACAGCTTCAACGGCAGGCTCAATACCAGATGGACCAGCGTCCCCAGTAACCTCAGGAACCTCAACAGGCTTAGCAGGCTTAGAGCTGGCGGCTCCCTTGCCTTTAGAATTTTCTTTAACCATAGTAATAACTCAAGAGTAGGAAAATTAATAATAAAGTCTAGGAACCAGCGTGTAGCTAACTTTAGGGTAGCATTAGCCACTATGAGGTAGTATAGAATACTTACAGCCCTGTCGCTGGATAGTAAGCAATTATTAGACAGTATAGAAGCAGTACACTACGGTAACTAACAATTAACTGAAAATATGTAAATTTCGATGGATATTTCTATGTTTTAAACTATGTTATATAAACTAAGATACAATTTAAGTCAGTTAGGATTTAGCAGTGGTAGCTTGTGTAAGAACGATCGGGACTGCCTCTTGGTAAGAGCCTTAATCCTCGATCACACAGGATGTACCTCTAGCTGTTCTTTATTGAATAATTTTCACTAGAAGTACTAAGTGTTCATGACCACATGTCTACTCTGTAGATAGACATAAGAACGTAAGTCAAGTCAATACATTAGCTAATATAAATGAAGTTCCATCTGAAAGTTAAAAAAGAAAAAGACTTATTGGATTTTGAAGATTGGCGGGAAGGCCAAAACCTTTAAGTAGTAGTTCTGAGATTATAAAATTTGGTTTTGAATATCCTACATCAACTATCGTCTCAAATAGGTCCAAGTAAATGAGTCATACCAAATACTCAGGTTATTGGAGACATCAAAGGGAACTTAGAACACTTTGGAAATATTGGAAAAAGAACTTGTATTAAATCATTTTAAATACAAATAAAAACCAGTGTCTTATCTCATTTGATCTTGATATTTTAGACTGACCGGAGACCGTATTTCTACACACACTGTGAATGACGGTAGATATATCCAAAATGATAGACATACCTAATGCCGGCACACAGAATTTCATTCATAATTATGTTTACATGGAGACCCCAAACAATTACCGCCTGTGTGTGACAAGAGTGTATTGGATAATACAAAGGCAACTGTAGCTAATGATAACATAGGTCTATTATTCTGGCAACAATTCAGAGGACATTGGATCTTAACTGAACTCATACGACAAAACGCTACCGGTCCATTGATAGATGCATTGAATCAATTAAGAAGTGAATACATAAATGTTGATAACTCGGAATATTTACTGAGCAGGAATTCATCTCTCTGGGCTGCGCGGATCAAGGAAAGTGTGGGAGGTGAGGAGTTAGAGTGATTCAGTATAGTGGATGACAGCAGGTTTTTCGCGACTTGTTATAATAAAGGTCGTTGTCGCCTATAATGCCGAACATACAAATTAATTTAGGAGCGTGCATGGAGTGCATGCCAAGTCCACTGGAAAGTCTGGGTGTGTAGGGAACGCAAATGACAGTAGAAGTGTAGGGATGGCTGGCTCAATACCATTAGTCTCATATTTGGCTATGGGTATGATGGTTAAACTAACAGTAAATATCATATTTGAACTGTGTCTGGCCAATCAGTCGCGAGAAGTTACTCGTGATATAATTTACACAAATGCACACGGTCAAAACGAAGTCCCAGTACTAGTGCTGGAGATGACGGGGTACAAAGGAAAAACTTTTATTCCTAATGAGAATGAGGTTTCGAGTCCAGAAAATGTTGAAAGATCTAAGTTCATAATATAAAGACCAATGAAACTCAGATGTGACCGTAAGGGTTGCTTATTTTGGACTACCTATTCGAGTTGTGAAATCTGACTCAGTGCATGGTCTTCAGGGTATGACTATTGGTGAAGACAAAGCTATAAACCGTATGGTACTAAAATGAGATAAAAAGGCCGAATCAATGTGGCCGAATATTCTGTACGTAGCCGGTAGTAGAGTACAGAATGAGAATGAGATTGTTAGTACACCCAATCGCTGCAGCAGATTTGGAGAAAGTGGCCACCACGCCAACGTGGAAATTCCAAGACGATGCACTGAGACACAATTCAACGCAAGCTGACATACAATTAGAAAATATACTCAATAAGTATCGTGAAACAAATACTGATGTACTCTGGGGCTCAAAACTACACTCTATTGGAACACTAGATCCCTTCATAACACGAGCTCGATCAAGACCGATGTCAGATATTACACATGGCGCTCGTGAAATTGAATCTTGTCTCGACGAATCGTCGGAACTTTTAAAAGAAGATTATTGACTAAATCATCGAGCTAATTACATATGTTTTAATATACTTATGAACTTACTTAGACTTACTCTCTTTCTCCTCTATATACAATTTTTATGCCGTATATATCGTCGCCATGGTATTCATGATAATATATAAAGTCCGCTGGGCTGTAGCACTCGATATCATCAGTATTAGACAGTCTAGTGATAACAGTAGAGTACACTGTGATATTATTACTATATGCGCACTTGCAATGGTCACCCACCATTAGGCTTACCGAATCTATAGCAAGAAAAATAAATCGCGATGTCGTCAGGTGTGAGATTAACTGAATTCTGATTGCATTCTTTTCCATCAAATTTGTTCGTCATTCCAGTAGTGAACATGTTTGACACAAGATAATAAATACACTAAAACCATCGCATATTACATTAGGTGCTACTTCACTGTCGCAGCTTATTATATCGATAGCCAAGATTAGGTTCCATTCAGCACACGTAACTATATTACCTACAGAATAACTACATTACCTACAGCATTATATAGTCAATCGATACCATCAGTATTAAACAGGCAAGTGATATCAGTAGTTTATTTATATGTTATTCATATATGCGCAGTAGCGATGGACATCCACATGTAGCCAAGTGTGAGATTCACTGTGTTGATTGCTTACTATTCGATACATTTTGTTAGTCATTCTAGCAGTAAAAATGTGTGCCACATTGTATATTTTCTTTATTTTGACATTTGACTACCATATCAGAACCACCGCGTCTTGCATTAAGTGCGAATTTACAGCCTCGGCTTATTTTAAAGACGGACACGATTAGGTTACATGCAGCAATCGTAAACATACTACCTAGGCAGTATATAGTTACTCGATATCATTACTATTGGATAGACTAGTTATATCAGTAGAGTTTATTCATATATTATTCATATACTTTTCATATATGCGCACTAGCAATGAACACCAACATGTATTCAAGTGTGAAATTCACCGGGCTTTGATTGCTTTCTATTCCATAAAGTTTGTTAGTCATTCTAGTAGTAGAAATGTATGCCACATGGTATATTTTATCTTGACATTTGACTACCATATTAGAACCACCGCGTCTTGCATTAAGTGCGAATTGACAGTCTCGGCTTATTTTATAGATGGGCACGATTAGGTTATATTCAGCACACGTAACTATATTACCGACAGCAGTATATAGTCACTCGATATCATCAGTATTGGACAGAATAGTGGTATCACGAGAGTATAATTAGATATTATTCATATATGCGCGCTCGCAATGTAATAGAAGAATCACATATTACATTAAGTGCGGCAGCCTATTTCATCAACGGGCACGATTAGACTACATTCAGTACGTGTAACTAGATTACCTACAGCAGTTCAAAGTCAATTGATACCATCTGTATTGGACAGACTAGTGATATCAGGAGATTTATTTATACATTATTCATATATACGCACTCGTAATGGACATCCACCAGTAGTCGTACGGAATATATTACATTACAAACAACTCACTATGTCGTCAGGTGTGAGATTCACTGAATTCGGATTGCATTCTCTTCCATCAAAATTGTTAGTCGTTCCAGCAATGAACATGTGTGCCACATAATAGATAATTTCTTTACGTTCGACTACCATATTATAACCACCACGTCTTACATTAAGTGCGACTTCACTGTCGCAGCCTATTTTATCGAGGCACGATTATTGCTACCGGCAGCAGTATATAGTCACTCGCTATCATCATTATTAGATAGACTATTGATATCAGGAGAGCATATTTAGATTTTATTCCTTTATGCACACTCGCAATGGACACCATTTCGCATGCAAAACAACTCACGATGTCGTCAGGTGTAAGATCACTGAATTCTGATTGCAGCCTCTTCCATCAAGTTTGTTGCTCATTCCAGCAGTAAACATGTGTACCACATGGTATATAATATCTTGACGTTCGACTACCATACTAGAACCACCGCGTGTTACATTAAGTGCGACTTCATAGTTGCAGCTTTTCTTCTCGATGGGGATGATTAGCTTGTATTTAGCACACGTAACCATCTTAATTACAGCAGGATATAGCTGTTCCATTGCTTTAAAATTGGCCTTATTCTCTTCTGAGTAGAGCTCTTCGTTATCCCTAGTAAGTAACTCCTCTTCAATACCTTCCCTTATAAGGCGTAGTTGATGAACGTTCTCCGGCTTATCATAATCAAACAAGTCGAATGGATCTTCAATTGAAATGGGATTTAGACGACGAAATGGTACTGGGCAGTACCCATCATCTATTGCTTCATGATTGCTTCATGAAATCGGCGCTCCTCTTGAGAAGTAAGAGGTGTTACTAAAGTCATAACCGAAATTATCAAGATTATATCCCCCATCACCCTCAGACATTTCTCTATAGTATGCCGAACAAATATTTGAAATTCGGTACCACAATATACATACAGAATTAAATACCGACAGCGTAATAAACTACCGAGCTCGGCTCACTCCGCCCTGCGGGGAGTTATGCTCACAAAAGTTATTCATTTCATCTACTTTTGGTAAACAAAAAATATTGTAAGGCGCAGTAGCCTTATTTTTGGGTGCAGGACATGTTCTGTCCTAGCTAATACTATTTAGGTGTTACTTTAACCAAACCGGCGTTGATTAAGTAAAGTTACACAGGGGTTTAAGGATGGAAAACCATGGTTTTCTTTCTTGGCTCATTAAGATGATTTAAAACACGTCCTTATGATGAATTTAAATTGTACATGAGGTGCTGAGATCATGTAGCAATGCATGTGCAGCTTAGCGATATTGGTCGATTGAGATTTGACAAGTGGACTGGTTGCGTATTTGCTGACATGGCATGCGTGCGGCCGAGATGAACAGTGCAGGATTCATGTATACGATGCTGGTGGCTATAGCTGTGGGCATCTATGGATCCCACGGGAGGGTACAAGTTAGCACAGTGCTATTAGAATGTGCCCTAAGGTGAATACCTGATGAGAAACCGCTTAAGTATAAAAGAGGAACAGTCTCAGGACAACTAAGTTCAGTTCTATCGTGAGTATAATCGCGTATATCAGACTGTTCGCTAAATAAACATGATTTTTATCTCTATACTAGTGGAATCCTATACTGCGAAGTGCACTATTTACTATTATAGAAGCTCACTACAATATATGTATAAACATACAAATTTCATTACCTCTGGAGGCCGTGGAAATCTGTGATCCCTTCAGAGAACTTGGTCGCGTTGTAAGCAAGGTCAACACGACCGGCAGCAATTGCAAGCGTAGTTGAACGCCGCGATTAAGTCAATTCGCGGTAACAGGCACAAGGACGGCAGTAACAGTGGTGGCGGCTATAAGAAATTGCGCTCGCGTTCACGCGGTGAGCGTGAACGATCTCCAAACAAGTACCATGGGAAAGATAGCGATGGGCGTTACTCTAGACCATGGAAGCGGAATTGCGCGCACTCGGAGTCCACAGGGTCTGAGTTGGACCAAGAGTGCTCGCACAGGCGCTCAAATAAGGAAAAGCATAGGCGACGATAGTCGTATGATAGCTCGTCCCATTTTCGCTCCCCTAGTCGTGAGCGTAGAGGTAGTAAAAAAGGAAAGGGCGTAGAGGTGACCGTCACAAGACGGAATCCTCTGAGTCCGAAGGTGGTGAGTATTGTCGGGTGTGTTTTAGCTACAACCACTCTACAGAAGACTGGCCTCGGTATGGGGGTTCTGCGGGCGCGGCTACTAAGCAGAAGTCGCGTAGGAAGTGAAATGGCGCGGTGGTCCCGGTCATTGTTGGAGCTGTGAACACCTGGGCGTATGCGGACTCTGGGTGCACCTTTAACCTCGTGACATCTCGCATGCTCTTGGAGCTTGGTATCACAGCCCGAGACCAGTACAAAGGACCGCCGTTAGCAGGTATTGATGGGATGGGAACTCTCAGTCCCAAGTACTCGGTATCATGGGACGAATTGGAAAGCAGAAGGGCACCCATTTTATGTGGTTGTCGATATCCCAATGGGATGTGATTTACTCATTGGTTACGACCAAATGAGACATTCCAAATGGGCACTGATGTGGAATGCTGACACGTTGTTGTTAGTCCCGCAGTCAGTAATCAAATGGTCGTGGCTGTAGGGCACTAATGTCCCGTTGAGTCCACAAATGAAACTTATTTTAGGCTATCGACAGTCCAAGCCGCGGCCAATGCGCGGTAATAAAAGAATGAGAAAAGGCACAAACCCCGGCGGACGCCGGGTCGTGCTACTGGAGGGGCTAGTGACGAAGAAATACATCGCGGCTACCAGCGTGATAGTGACAGCTCAGCTACAGACAATCGTTTGTCTGCCTCTGGGGACGATATATTTTAGGGTTTAGCAGTAAGCGACTGCCCAGATATCCTATCCGAATCGGATATCTATAGTGGTGATAACATCATGTGGCCGATGATGGGTCACCGACCACCAAAGGCGTTGGCTTTCGGAAAAGGCGCAATCATCGGGCAGGAGTGAAAGTGAGTTGGAGTAGCCCAACCTTCTTCCAGATTCGTCAGATGAGACTTTTGTGTACCGACTAATTCAATTAGTTTGAGCAGGCCAAGGGCGCATGATAAGCGTCCCTACCCTGCTCGCCGAACGCTACGATCTGCGCTGGTTGGCAAGAGCCAGCCTACCACATCACCAGATCACCCCAGCTCTGCAGATCTAACCGCAACTGAGGGAGTCGCTGGTACGAACACCGTCAAAGGGTCAACCGCAGCTCGCAATAACCAAGGCTTCGCAGGTTTTACCGCAGCCGACAGCTCCGCAGGTGAGTACATGAAAGGGTCAACCGCAGTTATTCCCCCGTGGCGCATGTGACGCTTAACTGGTCCATGCAGCCACCCAGCTCTGCAGGTACGGTCCCACAGAGGCGCCCAACCGCAGCTGACGCTCATGATCTTCGAGAAGTGTTGTTGGCGCGCGCAGCACAGCGTCGCGGCCAGAGCACCCGCGACTCTGGGGAGGATCCCCTCTGAATACATGGCCAACCGCAAGTATTTTAAGAAAGCAGACAAAGCTCGGGGCCCGCACACCCATGATGGTTTTGCTTTCCCTGGGAATAACCCTCTTCCCCGATATTTCTCGCCCTCTTTGAAAGGGGGTGCTTTCTCGGAACCCTGGACGTTCTTGAGATTCCCCGTGTTCTAGCCAAAGTTATTTCTGATGATGCGGACATCACACTGATGTGTCCGTACCTCCCCAACGAACCATGGTTCGAACCGATGCTGGCCTTGCTTTCGCGTGAGCCAATCATTATTCCCCGGAGAAAGGTGGTTTCTTCCGGTTCGGGCATGAAGAGATGCCTGCCTCCCGATAGGGTCCCACACAGATGTGCTGACTCTCGGCATTGTATCAGGGGCGAAGTATAAGGTAACGAAGGACTTCTGGTGTCAGTGTGAGGCGTTCCTCACCCGTGGAGCAGCCGGTGGCGCGGTTAAATCAGCGCTGCGGTCGAACCCGCGAGTGACAGCTCCACTGCCTACCTCTTTCGAGCAGCAGCGCAGGCCACGAAACTCAAGAGGCGATTACCGAATAAGCGCACCTGTCGGTCACGAGCAAGGCGTGCTCAACTTGATGCGGCACACAAATGGGACTTGCCGAAAACAAGGGCGGAGGTGCAAGCCGCAGCAGCGCAGGCGCTTACTGGTCCGTCCCTTGCGGCATTCGTGAATTCAAGCTATCGTGGCCGGAGGCGCACAATGTAATCGCTGCCACGCATAAGGTCTATATGCATGCTGGTACTGACAAGCTTGACAGCAAATTGCACACCCTGTACGGATGGGATGGTATCCGTTCTTAATCAGGGTGGTCAAGCGATCCTGTCACCGCTACCAGATGCGGGCACCGCATTGCACGCAGGAACTTGGATTGCTCTAACAACCAGTCCGGGAACGGGGTATTTTCAACCACGTGTTCATGGGCTTCGCTTCTTTGCCAAAGACCTCCGCGGGCTACACGCACCTCCTCTTGATCGTCGATAGGGCGACATCCAGGGTGCTAATTTAACTGTCGCAGCCCAAGAGCGTTCGCAAGGCCATCAAGTTCCGTATAGAGGTAGTACACCCGTGGGGTCAGCCCAAGTTGTACATTTGCGACAAGGACTCTGTCTTTATGGCACAGGAGTTCAAGGACTATGCTCAGGAATCTGGTAACGGTGCACCTGAAGCTATGGTGAAGGTTGCGCAAGACTGGATTCTGAAATCCATGCCTGCGGCAGATAAGGTCGACTGGGTGCCCTGGTGTTACAAGTTCCGGAACTGTTATAACGCCGCAACTACCGCCACGCACGGCTTCGCGCCACACACGATGATCACCAATCGCGTGTACGATGGTGATCGAGAATTTAAGCTTGAAGCAGATGTCTGTCGGCTCCTCACAAGTTACCTCGCGCCAGGATCTCTGGTTAAGTTCAAAGCCTCACCAAATAGGTTGAAGGCGGATGACCGGTGGAAGGGCCCCGCCACGGTCCGTTCGCAGGATAGCCCGGTCAAGTACACTATCTCTTTTCGCGGTAAAGAGGTGCAGCGGCACCGCGCACAACTCCTGTCTATGTGTCGCCCATCTCTCCGGTTGTAGACCAGCACGTTGACCTTGTTTTCTCGTCTGCGTACGAGAAATGGTTTTTCATGGAATCTCCTATCATGGCCGCCAAGGGCCAGCGTTGGCGTGGCCTCACCAACTCGGCTTTTGCCCTTCTCCAAAAGACGTACACCCGCAACGACAAAGAAGTGGAGTACAACCTCTCTCCATCTGCGCGCCAGTACTTAGCCAAGGAGTGGAAGAAGCTCTCGAAGGGCACTCTCCAGCCGCGAATGTGCCTAGTCGGGTCTTCCATAGCGATCGCATTTGTCCCATCATTTCGTGATAAAAAGGTGAAGGAATGGACGGATGCTGAAACGAGTGAGGAGAGTGTACCGATGCTAGGTGCAGCCTCCCCGTTACAACCACCACGGTTTGAGCGAGTCAAGTTGTCGCCTGGTCTTCCCCCAGCCTGGACGTTAGCGCCGTAGGAATAGTGGTGTAGAATGTAGTCGGTTTTAGTATGAAAGTTAGGTCTCGCTTGACCATTACCTTCGGCAACGCTCAAGAGAGCTGTGATCGGCCCCAGGGCCGGAGTACCGAACTTTGGAGTAGAAAAATATTGTGATCCAAAATTTATATTTTCACATACACAAATATATACTAGGGCCATACTCCTTACATACAATTTTTACCAACTTCATATCATTCTACAATTAAAAGAATTCCAACGTTAACTAGCATTGATTTCAGGATCTCACAATATATATATATATAAAATTTATACTGCGTACTGCCTTCAAGAACGACGCGAATGATAGACTTCGTTTGACACACAATCGATACAAGATCATATAATTGGGGCAGTTGCTGGCGATACCCCATCACATTACTTCCCTGGTAGAAGAATGTGCTACAACCTCGTGTAGACAGGGCGCCGAAAATGACACGATCACTTAGCTGGCTGGAGCTCCGGCAGTACTATAATTTGGTGTGCCCGGAAGTAGCTCAGCGCACGATTATACTGTTTGATAATTCTAATAGGAATACGGGCTGTTTTGCGATCACCGCTCCGTCAGGCCACTATAGATGAGTGGCGCTCTGACTCATAGCGTTTCGGGCAAGATTCAACGGAACCAGGGCAATGAATTAGAAAATCAGTATTTAACACATGGAAGTTACAAAAAAATAGTAAACACAGCATGCACTTGGTACGAATACATTAGCGAGCTGCACCCCACGAACCTTACCAAGAGCAGGTTGGTCAATGAACAATCCACTACCTTGTTTGGAGCACACTACAATATATATTTGTGTTCGCTCTGAATACTGTGCTCGAATAGGCCGAATTATTGGCTGAATTTATCTTCCCATTCATACGTATGACATATTATATTTGGATTTAACGCCGAATTGTAGCGCATCGAGGTATGCTCCACATGTCATATATTTTAGACGATGACTTGTCGCTACCTTGTTTGAAACACTCACAAGGTACATCTGTGTACGCTCTACACCGAATTCGTGGTTGAATATATATTCAAAGCCGAAATGTAAAGCATCGAGCGATCCACTATAATTTCCTCCAGAAACACTACTAAAGCTATGTCTTTGAAACAGTATGTATATTTTAATCTTATATTTATAATTAGGATTCTATTTTCGCTTCTTCTTCTCCTGTTGTATAGTTGATCCGGCCTTTGCCTTGCCCGACACTCCGGATTTATATGTGAATTTCTTTAACTTTTTGGTGTCTTCTTTCTTCTCTTCTTCCTCTGGTTTGACGACCAGGAACCTAATCAGGAATAGGTTGAAGTAAATCATCAGTCGTGGAAAAAATCAGTACGAGTGGAGGTTTTGCCATGTCTATTGACTGAAAGGGCAAAATATAATACTATCTCCCTCCGGTTGTACTAATATTTCATCAGAATAAACGGTGATTACAAGTGGAGTGATAACATAGTGTGGCATAAGAGAAAGTGTTGTAGTACTTGAACAACATACAATAACGATGTTTAAGAATTCATCTGCCATGAACCGCACCGGCACTATGCTATCAGTTGAACGGAAGTGACAATCCACCACGTTCCAGATAAGTCAGAAATCGGCTGGGGTGTAAAATCAACCTAACTTGGGCGAATCAGTACTTCCAAGCGTGTATAGCATTGTACATGAACACTCACTTTTGGAATCCCGACGTCTTCGCAGCTATTTGATTTTCTATGTCCACTCGTTTTTGACTTTCGAATTTCTGTGAAACGGTAGAGAATGACCATGCCGATGTGTGAAACATGTGAGTGCGATTAAACTATCGTAGTTCTTGCGCGGTCCAAGTTGAACACGCACCTTCGATAGATTTCAAATAGTAAACTAAAATTACTACATGTAGTATTGGTAGAAATTCAATATTTGTACAAAATTTAGATTCACAATATAGATTCAACACCAACTTGTAACAATGTTAATGCTTAATAAAATTGGGACAATAAGTGAAACCCATCTTTCCGTGTAGACGCTAACAAAAAATAAAATAAAAATACCGCGAACTAAATGAGGGTTTGCTTTAAGAAGACATAATTTATAAAGCAAGGTCAAATGAGCGCAAAGACGTTGTCTGGTGAGTATCGTATATAATCGAGCTAATGGAACTCCCGCTGTTTAGATATATGTTTTGAACCAAGCAGACTGAGGAAGGAGTTGCTTCAATATGCACATATGCTTGAAGAGCTAGCACTAAAAACAATGAACGAACCTCACAGCTTAACGCTGTAGGGTAATATGACTATCTAAAAACTGAGCAACCTACAAATATGCCATGGTATACCAATCGGGATAGGCTTCAAATATAGCTATACACAAATCTGTTTTGACTTCATAACACTGACGTGATTATGAATATGTACGAGGCACGGACTACATCATGAAAGACGTCAAACTCATCTATTTATATATATATATATATATGTATATATATACAAGTTTGCAAATACGTGATAGTATTTGAAGGATTACGTTTCATAGAAATTATACAAGAATGCATACGACAGACGAATATACCATAAATGAACATAAAATGCACCGAATGAGAACGAACTCCGTATGAATTGGCAATGCAATTGAGGCACACACACCAAAATAGAGGTAAGATTGACAATACCCCTTTAAACACACATCAACAGGTATTGTAGGGAGACGTATACAATATTGCAGGCAAATAAATTAAAACGAAAGTATTGATCAAACACAGAACTGTCAATAATCATATATATTTTTATATAGATTCACATATAGATTATTTATATACATTCAAGCATAAAAACATAAAAGGTATATAAATATCTATGTATATACGTGCATAAATACACATATACAAATTTAAACAAACACCAGACACGCATAGAGATAATATGCAAGTACAATATACATGGCTATATTAATATAGACAAACCTACATATTTATAGAAACTGTAACAAAACACATAAAAATATATATAGGCATGCATATATAAATACAACATAGCCGTATATAAAAATAAATGTATCAATATATTTCTCATGAATATACACATGCAGATATATTATATATATGCATACTCGTATACAATATGCACACGCTTGCTTAGTACGATCATGATCATGATCACAAAAATATATACATCTATTTTGCACCATCATAATCAGGATCATAATACAAATATATATCTATATACTTCCACAGCTGTTCAAAGGATAATTACGACTAACATGCATTCATGGCAAAAAAAATGATATTTTTTTAGCTATTGCGAGAAGACAACTACTTATATCGTCGTATATGCAATTAACGATTCAATAAAAATGACACCATATACATACATACATGAATACATACATATATATATATATATATATACATATATACACACACACACACACACACACACATATATATATATATATATACTAGTTTAATAAAATATCAAATAGCTTACCAACATGCAAGAATGACTAAATACGAGTATTGTGATTCAGACACGCCACATATGCGTGTTTTGCATGTAGACACATACTTTCAGCAATGCACGTAAAACACACACATACAAACGAAAACAAACACATACACACACATATATATATGAATGAAAATATATCTAGTACACCTAAAAGATACGATACATATACACATGCAGTATTAATTACATACTTATCTACTAAGAATACACGTACACACGTACACAATACATATGTATATATTAGTATGCATATAAATATATATACATATATAGCAAATTCCTTGCATTGTTGTTACTATAGACAGACACGCAAACACACCCACGTGCGTACATAAACAAATGAATATTAATTAAACATCCATTGCTTGTACTACTGTCACAAAACAACACAAAACAACACCACAGAATCAGAGACACAGACGCACACATACATACGCACAAACACACACACACACATATATGCATGACATGTTTATATTGTTCCTTATCGGTATATATACTCACACAAATACATAGATATATGCCGGCTTATATAGGTATATCAATAGCTTGTTTGTGCACAGAAATTAGCAAAAGTCGGATCGTTAGTATCATATCTACTTACCTTATTTAATGCTCGAATTTGCACGTGTTTATTCTTCTTGGCGGCCACTGATCGCATACCCGGGCGTGTCTTTCCCACCTGACGACGAAGCGCCCCAGCACTCTTCACTTTACCCCCGCCCTTTGAGACTCCCTTTTGTGGCATCTTGGCTTATGTTCGGTTTGGAATATGCTTACTTTTAGAACTAGCTTATATAATGACGGACTGATGCTTGCTTAATAAACCAATATAGCTCAGTGGCGGATTTGTACGTTTGTGAATTGTACAGTGTATTCAGTCACTACACAAAGCGACGTGCGTTACTAACATGCACCCCGAATACTTTTCTCTCGAACTCTACAGTCTTGGAAGCTTATATATAGTCCCCTGTACAAAGTTTTTAGCTATATATATATATATATATATATATATATATATATGTATTTATGTACATCAGTATCGCACGTGCGCTTCGTTCGGACATTGCGATTTGCGATCTACGGCTACCCCAGGGCCCAGGATCAGTGAGGCTATATACCAAGTACCAGTCTGAGAGACTGAGACTCTGATGACGACACTATTTGAGAATTTCACAGATTTTTCAATCCAATCGGAAAATTAAATACTAGACCAATCAAAACGTTCGTTTATCGATATGTACTCGCAACATGGCGAGTTTTTTTTTGTGAAACAAAAATATATAGTGTGTATTTATAACTGTATATTCATATTTTTAGTGAATACTGTAAACAACTTCCCTGTGTGTGTGCGTAGTAGAGTACATATAGAGTTTTAATAATCGGTTACATAATATATAGCAGCTGTTAAGGACACAATCAACGCATCGGAAGCATCAGTATTATTTTTTCTGACTCTCGATTGGTGATTATACGACTGACATCATGGCGGAATCATCAGCATCATTAGTAACTCTATCCAGCTTCAGGAACAAAATACAATGCAATATCGGTATGAACTATGTTCAGCGGTTATACATGTATCATCGCGGTGTTCATACAGCATTCATATACTACAATATAGAAGATAATTTTTTGTCGTTCCAAATGAAGTATCCCAAAGTTCGTCTATGTAAGTAACAATGAGCCTATCAGAGGTCGTCTCACCAGAAATTTGCACGTGCAAAGATATATATACAGAAACAGACACACACACAGACACACACACACACACACACACACACACACACACACACACACACACACACACACACATATATATATATATATATATATATATATATATATATATATATACATATATATGCACATACATACATGCATGCATACACAAACACACACCCATACACACACACACACATACACACACACATATGCATACACACACACATATATACATACACACACACACACACACACATACACACACACACACACACACACACACACATCACACACACACACATACAATACACGCATACATAAGTAATATATATATATATATATATATATATATATATATATATATATGTAAATACATACACACACACACATAAACACACGCGCACGCACACACACAATACAATACGCATGGGATGCAGCAAACACACCAGAGAGAGAGTGGCCGCGAAGCGACACCACAGGTTGGGTGATGTGTTTGAGAACCACCGACCGACCGTCGTGGGAACGAAGACGAAGTATCGCGAGTAGCCGCGCGCCAAATAAGGCTTGTTTACAAGCGCTCGCGACACACACTGAATACATACACATACACGCGCACACGCACACACACACACAAACCCCTCGTTGTACACACGCAAACAAAAAACACATACACACACACACACACATGCATCATCACGTATATATATATATATATGCGTTATGTAATATATATATATATATATATATATATATATATATATTGGTACAGTATATATATATATCATATATATATATATATATATAATAATATATAATATATATATATATATTAATATATATATATATAATAATATACATATATATATACACATACACATAATAATAACACACAACACATCATCACACATGCATCATCATCATCATCAATATGTATGTATATATTATTATAATATATATGTTTGTATATATATATTATATATAATAAATAATAATATATAATATATGTATGTATAATATATAATATTATATATAATATGTGTTTATTATTGGTATATATGTTATGTTCATAATCTATGTATATATATATAATAATATTATATATTGGCTATATATATTATATGGCTATACATACATATATTATTATGTATTATGTACATGTATGTTATGTAATAATATATATGTAATATAATAATATGTATTATATATATATTATATATGTATATATATGTATGGTGTACATGTATTATATATATGTTGGATATATTGTTTTTTGTATTATATATATGTATGTTGGATTGTTGTTTTGTATATTGTATATATATATATATATATATATATATATATATATATATATATATATATATATATATATATATATATATATATATATATATATATATATATGTAAAAACAATATACACTATATATATACACACACACACACACACACACATATATATATATATATATATATTTATATATAGATTGATCTTACTAGAGTCAATAGATAGGAGGATGCTCCAATCAATGCAGTAAGAAAATGATTATATCGGCACGTAGCTCGAGAACTAGATCTTCCATTTTTTTTTGCGTATTGTTACATATATATACTCCCAATCAATGAGAATAACTAAGAATTTTTCGACATTCTGCATCAACCTGTAGGCGCAGGCGTGCATGCTCACAAATACGACACGCGAAAGGTGGGGTTATACACCCCATTAGACCTTTCGAATAATATTTCTCGGAGATTATACAGAGAATTATAAGCATCATACGTCCTGTCGTCTGTTATTTTTAGCTATACACATGCTATATGACTCCTTCCAATACTGTCAAATCCGTGCTCCACATAAGATGGTATGGTCACACCGCTTGTTGATATATGAGCAGCACTATATATCTATCTGCGCACTAGCTTATACGCATGTGCAAGGGTATGTGATAAAATGTGAATGTACCACTAACACGTTCCATGTACAAACCCCACAGTTGCCCATTGCGAGAAGATTGGTCTCTCGGCCTTCGACAGCAACCGGTTCTCACCTATCATATTCGGACGTAAGTTGTATCATGTTGCTGCTTGTGGATATACATATAGATAGATGGATAGTTCTGTCTATATATATATATATATATATATATATATATATATATAATATATATATATATATATATATATAAATATATACATGCACGTATATTTATATATATAGATACATACATAAATATATGTTTGCATGCATACATTCATATATATATATATATATATATATATATATATATATATATATATATATATATATATATATATATATATATATATATATATATATATATATATATATATATATATATATATATATATATATATATACATATATATGTCACAATAATGTCATGTACCAATACATAACAACACACACGCACAATACATCAATAATACACACGCACGCACACGCACGCACACGCACACACACGCACAATAACGCACACACACGCATCACACACACACACACAACGCACATACATCGCAATAACGCGCACACATGGTACACAATATTACATACATTATTTGTATATATACATATTTTGTACATTCACGCACGCACACGCACACGTATCATCAATAATGCATATGTGTAGTATGTATAATATTATTATTGGGCGATATATATATATATATTATGACATATATATATATATATATATATATGTATGTATATGCATATATATATAAGTACATACATGCAATACATACATAATATTATTTATTATTATATAATATATATATAATAATAATATATATATATATATATATATATTATATATATATATATATATTTATATATATATATGATAATACACATACACATCATCACGGTCATCATCACGCAAACACATAAACACATACATATGTATATATGTAATAATATATAATATATATATATATATGTATAATTGTTGACAACATCATCATAATATTATATTATATACATTGTATATGTATTATTAAACGTATATATATATATGTGTGTATATGTATATATATATATATATGCATATATTATGATACATACATGCATACAATACATATATATATATATATATATATATATATATATATATATATATATATATATATATATATATATATATATATTTATATATATAATAAACACATACACACACACACACACACACACAAACATACACACACACATATATATATTTATTATATATATAGTTATAATTGTTGAGAAGAATTTTTCACGCATAAGACACCTCGCATATTGCAGATGTTCAGAAAAGCAATCTACTGCAGCCTGGAACTACCGTTATTGTGATTGTCAACTGTGCTTCTGGTTTTGGAGTGGCTACGCTTGCTCGCCGCCATGGTTACCATGTGGTTGCCGTGGTTACGGAGAAGCACCGCAAGGCTGAGGTGGCTGTATTGCGCGCGATGTCATGTGACATCGTGGTCGGGTACAGGTAAGTCTGTGCATATCCTTATATTTTAATTTGTGCATGTGGCTATGTTATAGTTGGTGCATATGTCTATGTTATAATTTGTGCATGTGCGTTTGTTTTAGCTCGTGTTTGTGTTGTGGTGAGGGTGTATAGCTCTCTGTGGTTGATGGGACCCTTTCTTATCATATTAGTGAACGTTTGCCTATACTTATGAGAGCTACAGGTAGCGGAATAGACTATTAGCAAGTCTCTCACATTATCCATCACGCACGATGCATACTCTACAGTATGCACACGTGTGGCGGAATAGACTTTTATCAAGTCCACATCAGACATACGAATATCTGAGCCACATAGCGTTAGCTGCTTGTCATAGACGTTTGTGTTGTGTTGAAATGTAATAGTTGAGTAAGCTGCACGAGCTCACATCACGTATGTCATTGACTATTTGTCAAAAACTTGACGTCTTTATATATATATTGATATTGCCACAAAGCCTCATGTACAACTTGTCGTTTCATGCATGTAACGATAGTGGCGGAAAGCCCGCACATCTTTTTAAATATGTACGTATTTTTCTGAGAAAAATATACCTCGGCATTCCACATGTTGTTAACGTTTTATCTTTTGGTTATAAACGTTCTTCATTTCTATAGCGTTATTGTCGCAGCATTCTCATATCCTAAACATTTTGTCATATATGTACTCTTCTGCGGATATATACCTCGGCATTTGTTGTTAACGTTTCATCTTTTGGTTATAATTTTTTTTCATTCCTGTCATGATAGTGCCGCAGGACCCGCTTCATGCAGAGCAGTAGCCGCCCGCCTGCACAAATCAATGAAAACTAAGAGCACTGTACTTGACATGGAATTGCTGATCAAAGACCTTCCCCAGGTACGCACCAGGCAGTCTAACTCACACTTGTAATGATACTACTTACTAGGGTATACTAGTCAATACTTATGTAAACGTTCATATGTGTCTGTAGATGCACGTGTTTAGTCAGGATGTACTAGTAAATACTTATGTATACGTTTATCTGTGTTTGTAGTTATACGTGTTCAGTCAGGGTATACTTGATATCTTTGTACACGTTTATTTGTGTTTGTAGATGCATGTGTTCAGTCGTTGTCTGCATTTCACAGTTTTTAAGTGCTCTGGGCTGTACACACATTTCGCATTAGTTGTCTTAGCAGTATGTACATGCGATCCCATTACTTCTCTCAGCTTGTGTGTATATTATCATGTTTTTTGTACTCAGCTGTATGTAGATGTTATCATTCACAATGTCTCAGCAGTTTATGTATATTATCATATCATTTCTCTCAGCTGTATGTGTGTGTTATCATATCATTTCTCTCAGCTGTATGTGTATGTTATCATATCATTTCATTCGGCAATATGTGTATACTATCATATCGTTTCTCTCAGCTGTATGTGTATATTATCATATCGTTTCTCTCAGCTGTATGTTCTTTGGTACTTCCTAGTATGCACTCGTTGCTTATTGTTCACACATTCTTTGGTATTTCCTAGTATGCACTCGTTGCTTATTGTTCACACATTCTTTGGTATTTCCTAGTATGCACTCGTTGCTTATTGCTCACACATTCTTTCGTACTTCCTAGTATGCACTCGTTGCTTGTTGTTCACACATTCTTTCGTACTACACAGTATGCACTGGTTGCTTATTGTTCACACATTTTTTGGTACTTCCTAGTATGCACTCGTTGCTTATTGTTCACAAATTCTTTGGTATTCCCTAGTATGCACTCGTTGCTTGTTCAGGCATTTTTTGGTACTTCCTAGTATGCACTCGTTGCTTGTTGTTCACACTTTTTTTTGGTATTTCCTAGTATGCACTCATTGCTTGTTCACACATTCTTTGGTATTTCCTAGTGTGCACTCGTTGCTTGTTGTTCACACATTTTTTCGTACTTCTCAGTATGCACTCATTGCTTGTTCACACATTCTTTGGTATTTCCTAGTGTGCACTCGTTGCTTGTTGTTCACACATTCTTTCGTACTTCTCAGTATGCACTCGTTGCTTATTGTTCACACATTCTTTGGTATTTCCTAGTGTGCACTCGTTGCTTGTTGTTCACACATTCTTTCGTACTTCCCAGTATGCACTAGTTGCTTGTTGTTCACACATTGTTTGGTACTTCCTAGTATGCACTCGTTGATTGTTGTTCACACATTCTTTCTTACTTCCTAGTATGCACTAATTGCTTATTGTTCACACATTCTTTGTGTATGTACGTATTATCATATCATTTCTCTCAGCTGTATGTGTATATTATCATACCATTTCTCTCGGCCGTCTGTGTATACTATCATATCATTTCTCTCAGCTGTATGTTCATATATTATGATCACCTGCAGGCACCATTCGAGACGATCGCAGACGAGATCATATCACAAGCCAAAGCGCAAAATGGTGAACTGGGAATGGTGGCTGCCTACGGCCCCTACTGGAGCAGAGTGCTGGAGATAGTCAATGCGAAAACACCGCAAAACGTCACGGTAATTGCTCTCACATCATCGTATTGGATTAGAATGCACGCATATGTATCTCAGATATACACTTACGTACGTACATAGACCTCAGATGTACACTTACGCACGTACACGTACCTCAGATGTATACTTACGCGCGTACATATAGTTGTCTATACTCTGCTCTCATTCACAATTCTGTGTACAGTGGTTGCAGCCTTCGACACACAGATCGATGTGAATTTTAAGTGTACCTCATAATTCAGAACAGCAATAGTGTGAGCACACCCCTTTAATCTACCCCACTGTGTCTGTGACTGTGACTGTGACTGTGACTGTGACTGTGACTGTGACTGTGACTGTGACTGTGCCTGTGCCTGTGTGCACATATCCACCGTAGTCTTCTCATTGGTCTGTGTAGTTCCATTGATTACTATGCTACCCATCCCCCTCTCACCTACCCTACCATGACTGTAACTGTGTGCTGTGTGTTGTCATTGCAGACGATCAATGCACAGATTGACAGGAGTGGAGAGGAGGACTCTGGTGTGGCTGAGGGCGTATTCTACGTTTCAGAGAAGGACGCGTTCTTAACCTGCAGGAAGCTGGTAGAGGAAGATGCGTTAATGTGCGGTAAGTCGTGTGGCTGTGTGGGAATTCATGCTCGTAGTGTGTCTGATATATGTATATGTATACATGTATGTCTTGAGAACCCGCACAAACGGATGTAGATACTAACATATATGTATTCCAACAGCAAATAGATACACGCACATGATAGATACATGCATACAAACATCACATACGGACAACATATCTCGTACATAAAACTTAGGAACACACACAAACAGATGTAGATACTAGTATATATGTGCCCCAACAGCAAATAGATACACGCACATGATAGATACATGCATACAAACATCACATACGGACAACATATCTCATACATAAAACTTAGGAACACACACAAACAGATGTAGATACTAGTATATATGCGCCCCAACAGCAAATAGATACACGCACATGATAGATACATGCACACAAACAAGCATTGCCCATATGCACAATCAACATATCACAGTCAATCATTCGGACACCACATGAATAGACCACAGCATATGTCGAATAGTATAATGCCACAGATAGGTCACAATACACGTCCAGACATACAAACAGAATAAAGTTAAACCCAAGTAACACAGTGGTGTACTCGACGAGGTGTATGTATTCACACTTACAGAACACATCCCCCCCTATAGATATAGTCCTGTATCTACATGTCTCTATCCATGCTTATGCCTACTGATCTAGACCTACAACTATTCAGGACAACTCCGAATGACACGAAGTCGACCTCATACACTGCATACATTCAGACGCTCACTTTCAATACACCTACCTATGCGATGTCCACAACTACAACACATATTACAAAGCTGTCCTCATAGAGTACATACACTCAGACTGTCACATATTATACCTACCTACCTACGCTGCCTTCAGGGCCTACCTCCTCGGCCACCATTTTCGCCGCTACACAGAGCGCCAAATCGTTCAAGAGAGGCACACAGTGCTTAGTGATCCTCAGTGACTCCATCTTCCCACACACCAGCACTATCCTCGAGTAAGTTGAGCACGCGTTTGGTGTTTAGGTAACTACTATCATTCTCGAGTGAGATGTATACAGGCATGTGTTTGGATTGATCAAGCATGTTTATGTATGCTTTTATATGCACACCCTGCCGGTTGTACACTTGTTACACTGGTGTGTACGTATTTAACGCATTGCCTCTGTATGCCTAACGTCTCTTTGCATGGCCCGTGCTCTGTCTCCAATAGGATGAATTGCTGATCGAATCACTCCATAAACGTAATAGATTTCCAATTCACGCTCTCTTGCAATAAATGTATCAAGAAAAAAACGAAAAAAAACAAGGCACTGACTGGATCTGAGCTTAGCGACTGTGCCAAAGCACAACACACACAAACCTCGAGACATCCAGAGATATGCACATGCCATCGGCCTTTTATTGCTCGCACTGCTCATTACTCATGTTACTGATTACTCATAGATTACTCATTACTCTTAGACTACTCATTTCTTGTATATTTCTCATTATTCATAAGATTACTCATTACTCTTAGACACTCATTTCTCGTATATTACTCATTACTCATAAGATTGCTTATACGGTAGTCTCTTCGCATATCTCATTACACCCATTGGTCGACCCATCTGATATCTTACAGCGATCACTGGATGTTGGAGAATGGATTTGTCTCGGACGACACTTCCGGCAATGAAGAGAAGTGGAGAGGTGCAGCTGTAGGTATGCAACTATCATCTATTTACATCTACCAATTATACTTCTACTATCATTGTTATACATCTATCTATCTATCATCCTTAAAGAAGATGGGTGGAATGATGGTATGCTACTATCATCTATATATGTATATACATCTACCTATTATTCTTATAGGATTAGGGTGGAATGGTAGTATGCTACTATCATTTATATACATCTACCTATTATTCTTATAGGATTAGGGTGGAATGATGGTATGCTACTATCATCTATATACATCTCTCTATTTTCTGTAAAGGATCAGGGTGGAAAGATGGCATGCTACTATCATCTATATAAATCTATCTATTGTCCTTAAAGGATTAGGGTGGAAAGATGGTATGCTATTACCATATATATACATCTATCTATCATCCTTAAAGGATTAAGTGGAATGATGGTATGCTACTATCATATATATATATATATATACACATACACACACACACACACACACACACACACACACACACACACACACACACACACACACACACACACACACACACACACATATATATATATATATATATATATATTTAATTATCCTTAAAGGATTAGGGTGGAAAGATGGTATGCTACTATCATTTGTATATTCATCTATTAACCTTCATACCTACATACTCATACTTTACACATACTCATATTTTACATACTCATACTTTACAAATTCATACTTTATATACTCGTACTTTGCATACTTATATTTTACAAACTCATACTTTACAAACACATACTTTGCATACTCATACTTTACATACTCATATTTTACATACGCATACTTTACAAACTCATACTTTTCATACCCATACTTTAGATACTCATATTTTACAAACTCATACTTTAACAAATTCATACTTTATATACCCATACTTAACATACTCATACTTTACTCTTATACCCTTCTCGTGAATTGCCCTATGCGTGCAACAGAGGATGTTTACCTGCCGCAGGTCATCACCACCACACGCGACAGCTCTATCGGAGATGTGATAGAAGAGATGGACGATCACGATGTCGACAACGTCCCTGTGCTCAATGAAAGTAAGATGTAAGCACACACGTATTTATGGTTGATAAAAGTAAGGTGTACGTACACTCGTATATGCGAGGCTTTTGGGCGTGTTGAGATAGTGCTCCTGTCCTATTCTCAGTGCAAGTACTCTTGTGTATTGTCCACATTCCTCTGCGTAATCGACAACGTCCCTGTGCTTAATGTACGTAAGGTGTAACTGATGTCGTAAATACGATTGTTCCCCAACCGGCAAGAGCGATGCGGCTGGTGAGACAGTAGACAGATCGCCTGTGCATACGACTAGCATATGCGTGAGTGAAAAGTTCATGGCATTTTATATTAAATCAATGTCGTATATTCCACTATTCCCGCATGTATCCAGACGAGCGCTTGGTGGGGGCACAGTAAGAAACTGGCATACGCGCATATAATAGACATGATTTAAAACTATTGTCGTATATTCCACCATCCTTCACCTGTCTTTAGAGAAGCGCTTGGTGGGGCTTATGAACAGACAGGCCATACGCGCAGTCGTCACCGGAAACAAAGCGGCGGTAAGTTAATAGGCATACTACCTACAACCAGATCATTTATATATTTTTCTAATGTTTAGTGTAAACATATCAAATATGTTAGTACAGAGCGATCCGCAGCTAGATAATTCACATGGTCATATTTCAATGTGTAGTATATATATATATATATATATATATACATAAAAATAAATACATACATACATACATATATATGTATATATATATATATATATATATATATATATATATGTACACACACACACACACACACACACACACACACACACACACACACACACACATATATATATATATATATATATATATATATATATATATATACATATATATATATATGTATATATATGATATATATGTGTGTATATATGTATTTGTATATATATGTGTACGAACCCTTCCTCACATCTTGTTTGCTGATGTCCTCGAAGATGTGCCTAGTTGTCGACTTTCAATGTTGCACCCACTTATCTTTCGATGCAATTCCTCGCAGCTGTCTGACCCCGTCAGTAAACACATGCGAACGTTTAAGAACAAAGAGGGTTACACACCAATCCGCATGGATACACCCTTGGCCGAGGTGGAGAAATTCTTTAATCAACACGTATGTACAGAATTGTTTGTGCTTTGATGTACATGTACGTATATATGCGTGTATATCTGAGTACACATGTATATGCATACATGTATGTATGATTGTGTGTATATTTACGTGTAAGGATGCGTACGTATAATCACACACACACACACGCACACACACATACGCACACACACACACACACACACATATATATATATATATATAAGCCAATATATCTATAGCACATTTCTTGGGTTCCCTACGCTGGCGCGCAAGTGTAGGAGTTAATGCTCATGCAAATGTGTATAAACCCACTATCCACGTACTGATGCCGTGTGTTCAAAATGGGTGTGCGTGCGAACCCCTATAGTTGGTGTGCAGTTGTAGTGTATGATTCCAACTCCACTGAGAACACTGCTACAATGACCTTTGCAGAGAGTTCCAATTCCATAATAGAGTGCGGCTCGATATTGGTCGGGAAGTTAAAGAATACTCGACACAAGACTCGCTGATAAATACCTACCATCTCCCACATGTGCCTATATTGTGTGTTGACTACACCATATACACATACAGATGTATACCAACCACTCATGCGCTTCCTTGAGTCCCCACGTAGACTGCCTAGCGTTCATCACAGACAATAACGACTGGTGTTTGAACACTACACCACATACACGTACAAGTATATACCAAACACTCATTCTCCTATTGCATGATGACTCCTCATTCCAATATCATTCATTTCCTATACACATCCTTCTTAAAGGGTCCCCATGCGGACTGCCCAGCGTTCATCACAGACTACAACGACTGGTGTTTAGGCGTCATCACGAAGGTGGACTTGCTCTCCTTCCTGTCGCAGCGCCGGGTGTAAATCGCGGATGATTCACGCGTGTCTGGGTCTCAGTACACAAAAAATGCAGAAATATGTATCACTTTGTTTACATTGTTTTGTAGACGACTCTAGGATATAAAACAATATCCCAGGATTGGGATGCAACTGTGTTTAATTTTGTAGACGACTATTGGATATAAAACAATACCCAGGATTGGGATGCGAGCCGAAGTTGGCTGGGTTTTAGTATCGTATAGCCGGATTCACAAAATATAAAGGCTTCGAAAACATACATAGCATCATTTAGTTTATGCTGTACATGGTCAGAGGACACATCCATCTCCATTTGAATGCGAGCTTAAGCACAGCAGATGCATGTGCTCATAGTTCATAGTGTGGTCCGTAATAGCTGCAGTTGTCATAAGCTCTCCTGTGCGTATAGAGTTGGCTTTTGGGCTACAGGTATTGGCATACATAAATACATTCATGAATGCGAACCGCATCCGGTTGGGATAGGTTATAACCAGGTGTGGGCAATGCCGGATAGTACTCAACAAAGCCACTTCACGTGCAAACAAAGGACTTGATACTCACATCGAGCGCAATGAAGGAATATACAGTATTCAAATGAGGAGCATATCCTATTGCTTGCCAATTTCAGACTGGCCCCTTGCATCATCCGAGTCAAGAATACTCCTACAAAAGAGTACTGGTTCTGGGTAGGCATATCGATGGTACACGCACGATTCACACTTAGGCGTACAACAAATTCATTCGTAGCTTACTGGACAGATACTATTGAGTGATACGTTCATGCCTTCAATAGTTGGTTCTGACGCATCCTGCACACATGAAAACTGCGAAACTCGCAATTCTGCTGGATGTGACGTGAATATACACGCACCTATAAATGTAACTTTATATGCATTTCATTACATTACATTGCATTGCATTGCATTGCATTACATTACAATACAATACATTACATTACAATACATTACATTACATTACATTAATTATATATATATATATATATATATATATATCACATACATATACATATACGTATACATATACATATCGTTTTTATAGTACAAATCTATTTGTACATCTCCTGAGAAGCATGCAAAAATACGAAAGCGAGATATAAAATTCCCTAATAAACTATATACGTAAATATTTAATATCTTATCTATGCCGAAACAGTCGAGACCTAGGCCTATTATGTCTTCCTGTGTGTCGTCCTTCGTGTGGCTCTCCCAGATCTACTCGCTGCACCAATTCCGGATCCTTAAGGGACCGGTCCATAGATAACGAATTACTTACGTATTTGGCCACACTGGTGTTCTTGTAGTGGGCTGCCTTGAGTATCAGCTCAATTCCATTCTTGAGTGTAACCCACTCACTCTCCTTACAGAACATCAGAGAGAGATATCGTTGCTTGGACGCTAAGTATTGTCGCATGACGAAGTCCACCCGTGAGTTCTCCTCACCCAGCACACTCTCACCGTCCACACTCAGCAACGCAAACCCTTTCATAACCCCCGACGCATCCGCAACAGACCCCCGTGTGACACTCTCGACGGTCCGTCCGTGCAGCACCAAGCCATCTAACTGTCTGTTTTTCATTATACTCAAGCGGCAGTTCACAAACCACGGCTGCGCCAGGAACTCGACTGTCATATTCTGTGTAGTGTCTAGTACATGCTGTACATCTCCCAGGGAATTCGCAGCCAGCTTGTTCACCGCTACGATACGGTCACCGAAGCTCATGCCCACTCTATACGCACCTGGAGCGGATGGGGTAGTACAACCATAGATAAGTATTTATGGTACACATGTTCCGGAAACCTTATGTTGCATCACCGCCGTCAACGAACACACTCATCCAGTCTAAGTGGATTGGGTGGTATTGTAGCGTGTGTGCATCAATACAACAAAGACACTATATGATACCTATGCCGGCCGTTTGGGTGTACGACAAATCTGCGGACAACTATGCAATTGCCAAGAATAATGCTGAGACTTTTGTTTGGCGTTGTTTAGAGTCTCACGAGCTTCTTATAGAAGTGTGTTGGACGATCCAGTCTCCAATGCATATGGGAACGAGGACAGTACAGACTTGAGTGAGGTTATCGACTGGTTCGCATGGAAGGGTTTAGCAGAAGAAAGGGGTCACTGTGGATGTTGAAACCAGCCAAGCAGTATCGAAACACATCCCAAAACCCTAAAAGCCAACTCTCAGCACATCCCTAACTTGGTACTATGAGAGTATCAGTGGTGTTAGAGACACCGCCCATACACATATCCCTCTACTTTCTTAACTCTGATTACCGGTTAACTACCTCTAATGTCAAAATGATATAAAACCCATGGTAATGTACACTTTGCACAAACAAACCTATATCATACATACAAAAATCATAGTCTATTATATATATAAACATATATAAAATAACATATACTATAATACAATAAATAACAATACTACAACGTAATACGATAATAATATATATGATAATACACACACACACATATATATATATATATATATATATATATATATTACACATCTCCACTCTCACCCACCCACCCACCCACCCACATTTATATATATATTACACACCGCCACCCACCCACCCACTCACTCACAGACACACGCGCATATATATATATACTTATATAACAAACCCCCCCGCCCACCCACCCACCCACCCACACACACACATATATATATATATATATATATATATACATATGTAAATACACACACACACACACACACATATATATATATATATATATATATATAAAACACCCCCACCCACCCACCCACCCACACACACACACACACACATATATATATATATATACGTACACATACATATCATGAACATACATACACACGGACACAGACACAGACACAGATATATATATATATACGTACATATCATACACATACAC
>LUCW03002014.1:27500-42500 GCA_001586965.3 Sphaeroforma sirkka | reverse complement strand
GTTGCGTATTCTATTCCTTTTCATGTGATATTTTATACATTGTCGCTATATTATATCATATCTGAAGATAAAATAGTTTTTATGCCAAATCATGTTGTAATTGAAAGATGAATAGTCTTTATACGACATCGTATGTCATAATTTGAAGATAAATAGTCTTTTAAAGATAAAATCGTTATATCACATCATGTCATAAAAGATAAAGCCTTTATACAATATTGTATTTCATAATTTAAAGATAAAAAGTGTTTTTTCCATTCATTTATAATTTAAAGATAAAAAGTCTATATATCATATCATATGTCACAATCTTAAAGATATATAGTCTATATAACATCATCTGTCATAATTTAAAGAATTTTTTTTCAGAACATATCATATGTCATAATTTAAAGATAAATAGTCTTTATACATTATCATCTGTCGTAATTTAAAGTTAAAAAGTTTTTAAAACATATCATGTCATAAATTAAGATTAAATAGTCATTATATATTATCATCTGTCGTAATTTAATGACATGTGGTTTTAATAATATGTCAGGTCAAAATGTAAAGATATATAGTCTTTATACATTATCATCTGTCGTGATTTAGGGATAAATGGTTTTTATTACATGTCATGTCATAGTCTAAAGATATAAAGTCTTTATATTTTATCATCTGTCGTGATTTAATGATAAATGGTTTTTATAACTGTCATATTTCAAAATATAAAGGAATACTGTCTCAATAACGTCTGATGTAATTTAAAGATTAATAGTTTTTAAAACATGTCATGTCATAATTTAAGGATAAATAGTCTTCACACCTTATAGTCTTTATACCATACCTCACTCATTGCTACAGGAATCCCAGACGTATCCCTATTCTGCTTGGGTTTAGGGTCTACTAAACCATACATGACCCCTTTCACACAGATTGGGGCAGTATCCGGTGCTTGTCAGTTTTAGAGGATTTATTTATATCACCACTGGCCGCTATAGATTTCCCTGACCTGTCTCCTCTGCCATCGCTCACGCGGCTGTTCATCGAGGGCTCGAACAGTCTGCAATGGACAGAAAACATAGCCACCCTGTCATCTCTGGAGGAGGTTTGTGCATGGTGGTCAAAATATACATACAGCTCTGTAAATGAAACGAAGCATAATCATTTTGTCAGCTCTGGAAGAGGTATACAAATAACAATACTACGATTATGACACGCGTACATACATATAACATTATTGATATAGAAAAAAAAATTGCTGTGATGGAGAAGTTCATACCTCTTTTGTCTGCTCTAGAAGATGGTTGTGGAGAGAACAGTGTGGAGGTTATACGTATGACAAGTATTTAGGTTTTTTTTTTAGAACATTAGTGAAAATACAACACGACCTATTTGATGAGGTTTGTGGAAAGAATTAGCAGGGAACTGATATATATATATATATGATGTTTATCTTATGTAAAGAACGGTGCAATGACATGTAGAGCATCATTGTCTGCTCTGGAGAATATTGGTGACGAAAACGCCTACGTGTGGAAAGGGTTTTATGTACTTGGTATGCAAATGTATAATTAACAACATACAAGTGCGAGCTACTAGTACGTTTTGTACATGTAAAACCTGTAGACAAAATTTTGTCATCGTGGCATATATATATGTGTGATGACACTATGCATTTCAACATCTATATGTTACTTCATATACGGTTTTATGTATACATACACCACGTTGACGTTTCGTGGACACACATATATATAATGTCTAGTCTGTGCACATTGTCCTAGCCATACCAAGGACCTATTTGCGGTGGTGTCCACAACTTCCTTGCGAACATGAGAGGATCAGCTGTGCATAAGTAACATCATGTGTACTTCAGTTTCACTTATATAATTATGTTTATACATATATTGTTCCAGAATCTGGTACTACTTGCTTACCATTTCAAGTGTACAAAGAAGCAGATTGCGTACCAGCCGAGTACGGAAGGAACATTTCAACCGGCTATCAGAGCAAATATGCATAGATTTCAATATATAAATATAATCGAATATCTTATATGTAGATTTCTGGTCTGAATAGACCCGTTTATCAGTAAAATGGTTGTGAAAATCAAATCAAAACCTAAATCATAAGAATCATGCTGTCAATACCTCGTCTCATCACACCCCTTTATATCTGAATTGGCTGTGCAGATTGTTATCATTAATGCGCGCTATCTCTACGTGTTCGCACTCGCTCAACCGCTGGAGAATCTCGAGCGACTGTCATTGGCCGGTAGCGCTGTGGAGGACCAAACAATGACATATTTGGCAAAGGAGTACTTGCCTGTTCTGCGCGAACTCGATCTCACCAACTGCTTGAGAATTTCTGGTAGGTGTGGGCTACTGCATTTGTGCGTGTTGTCAACAAATGTGCATCGAATGATGTGCTACGCACATATGTATCAACGAGAGAGTGTGCGTGCACAAACCCAGATCTGATGGTGTGGTAAAACATTCGCCAAGCCCTCATTTCGTTAGGGAATACATGCCTATTCTCGCGGATTCGATCGTGCCCAGTGTTTTAGAATATTCGGTAGTTGCGAGTATTTTATGCTTGCCATTGAGTTTTAGGATTTTAGTTCTTTGACAGTAGTACAATGCAATTCAATCACACTTGTTGCTCGCCAATCTGTTTGAATATATATATATATATATATATATATATATATATATACATATATAAATATATATATATATATATATATATATATATATACATATAGATATGTATATACATATATATATCACACACGGAATATATATATATGTATATATATATATATATATATATATATATATATATATATATATATAGATATGCAGATGTGCAGATATATATATATATATATATATATATATATATATATATATATATATATATATATATATATATATATATATATATATATATAGATATGTATATAACATATATATATATATATATATATATATATATATATATATATATATGTATACATATAGATATAGATATATGTATATATATATATATAAATATATATATATATATATATATATCTACATATCTACATATATACCTAAATATATATATATATATATATATATATATATATATATATATATATATATATATATATATATATATATATTCATATGTGTGTATAGTCGCACGTATATATACCTGAGTTTCGATGTAGCATATTGATAGTTCCGGTTTGAACCGCGAGAAGCATTTGTTAAATGTATGCACAATTCATATGATCTGAGGTATTTCAAGTCCGAAGTTGTATGGGCGGAGATCAAATGTCTAATTATCTGTGTTTAAACCTTCATTTGTAGGCCGGGGGTTGTCTGCACTGAAGGACTCCGAGATAACCACACTGATACTTACTGACTGCAAGTTAAAGGCAACTGGCATCGCTGAATTGTCCACTCTTACCACATTGACTGAGGTATACCTGTGGTGTCTGTGTATACTAACATGAATAATTTCCTGCAACATAATAGTAGCGATAGGCATTTGTATCTACGCATACATATTTGTTTTCACAGGCTTTAAAAACTGTATAGTCAACTGAAGGGGAATGGATTCACCGACCGGGTTATCTGTTCATGACCTTCTACGACGCGTCTAGAATAATTATACTGGAGTAGTCTGGTGTACTATATAGCGGGTTGAATTGTAAGATTATAATATGTATCATGCTTTGCCTAGTCCCAGACGGACACTGACCTAAAGTTCACCCATACATCAATACCAAACCCCGATTCCTGTCAAATGGGATCTCTTATTAATATTGGACCATTGAAAATTGATACAAGTGCTCATTCTTTAGGTATACTTTTTGGTGCATTCACCGTAGATGGTGGTTTGTAAACTTAGTATATATGTGACATTGTTTTGTCAAGAACCATGTCGTACCACCATCTAGGAGTGTACTATCAAAGTACATTGTATTGTCACTGTACCTCAGCCAAGTGGAGTTGATCTGCTGCATAGAAACGGCCACTCTTATAGATCGTCTGACAGCCCTCTGTGATATCTGCGTGTCAGAGAACATTGATGGTCATGTGTTATCTACGTGACTGAGAACATTTTGGTGTACATATAGGTAGCTAGAGTCTTAAAAGCAAAGCCGTATCCGTGTCAACATAGGCCACTGTGTTTGTCAACACCGGCAAGTAGTTGCGATGTGAATGTCACAGAGTGCCACTGCCTCTCACCTATCAGCCTGACTGTGTTCATGCGTGTATATATATGCATGCGCCGTCACTTAGATGTATGGTACGCATGGCTACATGAGCACGCATACATGCACAATTACATCCATGTGCGTGAAATACAACTATTCACTTACCAACCTGATTCTTCATCCCTTTTGGTTTGGCGAGTAGCTTCATTTGTCGGGCACTGGCGGCTCTCCCGATCTGCGGGCCCTCTCCAGTCTGAAGTCGCTACAAACACTGGTAGGTCTTTCCTGGAGATGCATTTAAAGCCCGTCACTTCAAAGTACAACCACATAACATTGTTAGGTCTTTTCTGGAGATGTCTTTGTATACATTTTCGCACATACCATTACAAAGTGTAGACCCCCAACTCTGATAGGTTTTTAGGAGAGGGGTTTGTATACAATAACGTGCAAGTCACTACTAAGTACAAACAGAAAAACACAGTCAGGTCTATTCTGAGAATTGCTTTGTATTTTCGAATGGTGTGAATATGTTATTGACTCATTCATATGAATGGCTACATGCACCTGGGATTCTAATGTGAAATTTGCACCTCTTGGACCGCAGCAAAAACTGCTAGGTCGTATCTGAATCGACAAGCTACTTTTTTACGTAAAGCATCGCAAACAAACATAAGTGTCGTGAACGATGGCTGGTTTAATCCAATCTCTAGGTACAGCGCCTCTGGAGCTTATACATTAAATGGTATGGACAAGCTCGCTCGCGGGCGAATTCCCACACCTTGGAACACACAGAGATCTTAGTATCTTATATACATTTGCTTATCGCTCTAGACATGGTGATAGAAACAAGCATACCTTGTATTCATTAGTACACATGGAATGCCAATGCACACATACATACAGCGACTATTATTCAACACACTTCGTCCCGCGCTTGGCAGGTAATGACCAACTTCGTGATGGTCCGTAATGGCACTCTCTCCTTTCTGAGGCATTTGGACTCTCTCACGTCACTGGATCTCAGCTGGTCCGACATACGACGTCCCGGCGGTGTGTGTACGGTTACCGAGTTTTCATAGTAGGGTCTGCTAATGCACCAAACTTAATTTGTAACAGTAGCAAACCTACGGTAGTTGAAACGAACGATTAACAGAGCCAAACTTACAGTAAAAACAGTACCAAATTACATATCAGTTACGAACGGTGGTGACTACACACGGACCTTTGTTTGAGGTGTGTAAATACTGAGAGAAGGGAAGATGCACTAGATACAATGCGACTTGTGCAGCGTGTGTGTGTGATGCATATACCATGTATGGATGGATGTATGTATATCTATGTAGCAAGATCTGAGCAAGGCACGTAGATGGATGGTTACTTACGTCTCTGCTCATTCGCTATGTAAGTTAATCTGAAGTGTTTGAAAGTCCCCTGAGTGTAGAAGGCACACATGTTCCCAGGAGGATCAGGTGGGGTATCCCTCGTCCGGATATCTATCAGGTTCACCAGACGCACCTTCAATGTTCCATGTGTACCGTGCTTCAGAGACAGAGTAGTGTACCATAGATACGCTGCTAAAATGTTCTGACGCTGAATCCAGCTCCGGACGCACTTACCCATCTCAAGTTACACCACATCCCCACACAACTAGCCGTACCCTACTCTGTATCGGCTATCTACAATACAAGTTTCCTGCCAGTCACTCCTATTCCTATTTGCCACCTTTGTTGTCCACCATATCCCATTCATAGTCGCACGTATCATCATGACTGTATATTGTAACCGACGTGTGTTATGTACCCGCTATCTGTGTCAGGTGTATGCTCTCTCCTCTCACGTTGTGCTGCTTGTTTGTCTGTCGCTCATAGGTGACGACGGGTTCGGCAATCTGAGCTTCTGTCGATCTCTGTGTGATTTGAATGTCTCCTTCAACAGAACCTTGAGGCATGAGGCAAGTACTTATACTTGCTGACAAATTTTATGATTTAATTCAAGGTCTGTAGCTGTCACTGCTTAGTCAGTTTGATAATCTCTTGGATCTCTGCGTACTTTGACAGCAATTTAAAGGATTCTAATTCATTATCGACAGATTGGCTCTAACCTGTATTGAATTGAAGCGTGATTATAACTATTGAAGTGCATATCATGAGCTTATCACAGCCTCCATACGTGATTGACTGAGGTTTGCACATACTGCACTAGTTATTCACCACATGCCTGTGCGCATACGTCATCGTTTCCTACAGCGATATCGTCGCTTGCCAATCCATTCCTTCATTTGTGGTAGTCATACGATGATGTGGATACAGACCAGTTAGATCTGTGCATATGAAAATGCGCTATCTGCAGGTATGATTATCTACTCAGATATACATATGTGCAAATGCGACTTACACATTTGATATTCAATCCATGTGCCTATGCCTACGATATTGTATTCCGTACACGCATGATAAATAACTTGTCAGATATATGGGCACATTCGCAGGATTTTCTGCAGATAATGCGCGCCCCTAAACTGCGGTCGCTGAATATCATGGGCTGTCCCAAACTGACTACACAGACAGTCAAAGTGCCGTTGATGACCAGTCGGACGCTGAGGTAATCTCATTCTATGTATAACTTGATCTTTCCACCATATACATATGAATGTATATACACATTATATATATATATATATATATATTGGTATAGACATTTTCAAACATATTCAATCGTCAATGGGGCATTTTCCGCGCAGTTACCACTGCGTATGGATCTAAATCGGTGTTCGCCTATTGATAGCTACGAACACTTGTCTTACTGGAAATATATGTTCTATCTTACTGAAAACATATGTTCTGTCCTACTGATAACATATGTTCAATCAATCTTACTGATAAAGTATCCATAGTATACGCGTGACAGTATACACCCGTCTCTCTCTGCATTTCAGCTGTTCGATTGACGTCCCTGCGCGTCTGTGAGCATGCTGGTACACATTAAGCTGTTGTGCCTAGGCGTGTAATGTGTAGCTTCGGGAGAGTGTCGTACGTGATCATAAACGTTTGGCCTTTATCAGTTGTTTCTCGTCTACAAATGTCATGCTTGGTAGGCGATGTATTGGAATGCGTATTGTGTACTGCAGATCTGTGAAGGGTTAGTGCTTCTATAGTGTGTATGTCTTTTGGTACTGATTGCTTGTTGCTTGTGTATGGGGTAGTAATCAGAGGGCGTGCCTAGCGTTAGATGGCAGCTGTCGTCCAGTGTATCAGTCTTCAACTGTTTCATATCTAGTACAAGTAGTACAAATACACAAGTACGCACATATTCTGCACGTGTTGTATGTATCTGTTACTATATTCCCCGTTAATTGGTTTAATTTGGGCTGAGATGGCGTACCCAATCCAAAATGTCAGTGATACGAAAATTTGAGTTCTCGATACGAATTATTTATTCGATCAATTTCTTATTCTGCATTGGATACGGTATATGAATGTGCCACTACTGCTCAGAAAATTGATCCTAGAACAGACGTCGATACTGAATGCCAAGTGGATTGCTTACAAACTGTCCAAGGATGTGCGAGTGAGTGTGAGGGGACGCGTGAACAGGGGATGAAAAATAAAAATGACAATCACAATATGCTATCTGACCTCTGATAAGTAGTGTCATATAAATCGTAACGGTGTCATGTATTTCGTTCTTTGCAAATGACATGTACATATCCTTCCTCAACTTTGTATGCCTGTATGGAAATCCGCGGATGCAAGCAGATTTCGACAGTGGCAGTTATATAGATCCAGGTTGACTTCACATAAACGCGTTATAGCCTGCTCCACAATAAAATGTTCCTTGTAGTTCTCATTGCGTTTCAGAATAATATCCTCATCTCAAACTATAAATTCAGAACGCTCATTCGTGTGCACGCACAGAGGATACATTGTGCTTCCAGATATTTTTCTATTCATACTACAGACACGCACTTGCGCACTGAATGTGGATGACGGGTTTCATATCTATATACAAGTGAGAACATAAAGGTATTCAAGAATAAAAACAACAAACACAGGCACACACAGGCACACACACATATTTAAGATTATATAGATATATATATATATATATATATATATATATATATATATATATATATATATATATATATATATATATATATATATATACATATACATGCTCTACATATATATATATATATATATATATATATATATATATATATATATATATCTATTCATCAATATCTATCTATATATATCCATATGTTATATTATGCATGCATACATACATATACATATATATATATATATATATATTATATATATATTATATGTATATATATATACATATGTATATATATATATATATTGTCTTGTATATATTATGTATATATCCATATATGTATATATATATATGTAATATATATATGTATATAATATATATATATATATATATATATATGTATGTACATAATAATATATATAATATATATATATATATATATATATATATATATATGTATATATATATATATATATATATATTTCTTATATATATATATATATATATATATGCAAAACGATCGGAAGTGCTGGACCCAGTGCTCATAACTAGCGTATGTAACTATACGCAAATGAGCTCAAACGCATACCCAAAAATATTACTGAATTAAAAATCCTAACGTGTAGGAGAAACCACACATGCATATACGTGTAAGCATGTAGCTGCGTTCGAGCTATGTGCATTAACTGTATTGTAATATTCAAATACATACACTGCCTTGTATTTAAAGCCATACCTACTATACACTACGCGATAAAAAAAACCCCCAACGGTTCAATTTTCTTAGCGACGTGTTTGATATTCGACCGTGACGCACATCGGGATCTGAGTTGTATGTTTGCTGTACAGCGCTCGAAGTCCAGGAAATAAGATACGTAATGTGTAAACTACTAAACAGCCATGCTTATTGATAAGAGCAAGTTATTGGCGCGGACATGTATATTATAGAAAGCTACATCATTTAAGATGACCAATAAGGAATGACCTATAAGGTGTACATTGCGCTAAGAACAGTTATTACTTTTACAGGTTAAACAGATAGCAGGATGGTTGAGTGGTTGACGACTTGTCACTTGTGAGCTGTGGAGAGTTGCGACGAAGTCCAAAGTCCAAGCGACAAACAGCATAAATTGAGAAGGCTATGGACAAACAGTCAATACTCTTGGGACGTCAGGGCCTTAGAGGCCCTCTGGGCTTTGGCTCTCAGGCTTACTGCTGGTTCAGGGTCCCAGCCTCCCAGCGACTTCAGCCTGTCTTCAGTTCTTGATTCTTCCTCTTCAGACTTCAGCAGGCATGTGACTCGATGTAAGATTGTGATTTGTGAGGGCTGAGGCAAACAGCCAAACACAGAAGCGAAATGCCAGAGATATTTTATTGTGAGTAAAAGAGTATTTTTGCCCTTGCGGTTCATTTATATGTGTGGTTCTGTTTATGTGTTATCAGTAGGCTATGGTCTATTATAATAAAAGTATTTTTGTTTAATTTTCAGAAGGCTATGATTTTTGTTATTAATGTTTATTTGATAAAACAGCCGTGAGCCGCCTATAGAACCTGTAGTATTATAGACAATGTATATTGTGAATACACTGTTCACAGTTGTTGACTGACGTACGGAACGAACGCGAACGGTCATGGATTGTCAAACAAAACGAACGTACTAGTATATGCAAGAATCTTTGGGACACATTTTTATTATTTCTGGTATAAATACACATAGATACATATTAAAATCCGACACCATTGAATACTGCTTGTTGTAAGTATGTACGGAATAAGTACAACTCCGAACAGAGACCGCCAAAGTGCAATACACAAAAGGGATGTCGAAAAAAAAGATCGAACATGCCATCGATACTGCTCTTGGTGCAAGGAGAAGCAAGAATTCAAGATGGTTGAGGTCAGTACACACAGTTACTGCCGTGGCGACCTTTCTTTATATAAATGCACAAACACATACTTTTGTACACACAGCCATATATATATATCTATATATATACAGACACAAACACACACACACACACACACACACATATATATATATATATATATATATATATATATATATATATATATATTAGAGCAAAGGTGGTATTTTCACACTTATATGCTTGCAATCCGAGCTACATATATAATTGCACTCCGTTACTATTGCTACATAGAACGCGCGGAATATACTTCTTACAATACTTGATGTTCCAAATTTTCCTGGTTAATAATTCTTAGGACAAATTCTTTGAAAGGTCCAAATGGAAGTGCAAAGGCTGCTACGAATTCGGTCGTCAATGCATGTACTGTCCCGTGGCCATGTGCCGGGAGTACGGCATCAATGGCGAGGTGGACAAGAGCTGTCTCAAATGTCTGGGCGTAGTGAAGGATTGGAAGACCGCTAAAGAGGTACCGTCCTACTTGTATACTTATATACTTGCATATTTGTATTAATATATGTACTTTTCATCTTGTTGCTTTTTTATTTATTCAGATGGATCACCTCTTGTTCGACTTCTTTGTAGTTGCATAGATTCATCTCGTGTCAGTTTTAAGTATTCCAATGATGGTGTCTTCTGTTAGTGTGTGTGAGTGTATGATCGCCTCTTGGTTATGTGTCGAGAGTACATCAGCCATACCGGCGATGGCAAGGCATGGTAAAGGTTTGGGTTCGCGCTATGTAGGGAACAGTTCTATCTAGACACAAGACATACACTCAGATGTAGGACTCACTGATCAACTCTATTCGTGTATATATATAAATGTGTGTACATTTAATCGTATCTGTTCCACGTTTTTGAATATGTTTGATATTGGGGTTGTACCGGGTATGTGTCGCGAGGTTATACTATACTTACATACATATATACACATACACACATACATACATACATACATACATACATACATACATACATACATACATACATACATACATACATACATACATACATACATACATACACAGTTACATACATACATACATACATACATACATAGTTACATACATACATACATACATACAATACATACATACATTACATACATACATACATACATACATACGTACATATATATATATATACATACATATATATATACGATCCATATGTACATACGTACAAAAATTAATACATACATACATTATTATACATATATACATACATTCATACATACATACATTGCACATGCGTACGTGCATTGCGTATTCGATTGCATATGCGGTACATACACGTATTGTATTATTAATAATAATATATATATATATATATATATATATATATATATATATATATATATCGTACGCACGTTCATGCATACATGCATACATACGTACATACGTACATGCATTACATACAACATATACATAATGCATACGTACGTACGTGCGTACGTACGCGTTCACGTACATACATGTATTATACATTATACACATACGTACATACATACGTACGTACATACATGCATTACACGTACGTACGTACGTACGTACATGCCATATGTAGATATATACATACATACATAATATATACACATATATATATATACATACATACGTGCACGTACGTACAGACATTCATACATACATACATACATTACGTGCATGCATGCATGCATGCATGCATACATACATACATACATACATACATACATACATATATATAATACATACATACAGGCATATATATATATATATATATATATATATGTTCGTACATATATCATTTTCTGCAGACATTTGATGAATTACAAATTTACATGCGAACACACCTTAATCTTGTTTTAGAGCTAGTCCACCTGCTAAACATAGCCCATATTCCACCGCCACACCACAGGAAACCATGGAAACGTACGAAGGGTGGTGCTCATGGTGTTTCAATCGCACGAAGCACGAGCTAGTACAGCGCAACAAAATACGACGCAATGTCTACAAGTGTTTGGGCTGCAAAGAACGGTCACTCAAGTGCACTGATTGCCTCTATCTGCGTATGTTGCTTCGATGTGTGGGGAGAGTACGGTGGATGCATGGATAGCACTTAGATGTATACACGTGCATGCTCATGTATGCGTGCTTCTATGCATTCATTTCCACCATACAAACACGAACGAACGATACACGCTGACTCTCTTTCCGGTACACGGCTGACTCTATCCGAGACTTTTATTTCAGGCATATGGAGAGTGCGATGTAGAATACACACTCTAATATATATATATATATATATATATATACACACACACATCATCACATATATATATATTGTGTATGTATGTACGTATATATATATATATATATATATATATATATGATATATATATATATATATGTGTGTATGTATGTATGTATGATGTATGTATTGTATGTATATATATATATATATATATATATATATATATATATATATATATATATATATATATATATATATATATATATATAATAATAATATATATATATATAATATAATAATATTGTTCACATATATACATTACGTACGTATACATGCATTACGTACGTTAATATACATACATACGTAATGTCATTGACACATACGTACATACGTGCGTACGTACATACGTACGTACGTACGTACGCGTCGTATGCATATGTGCGTACACAAATACATACATACGTACATGCGCGTACGTCCGTACATGTATGCACACATCGTCATGTACATGTACGTACATACGTGCGTACGTGCATACGTGTACGTACGTACGTACGGCTGCGTGCATGCGTGGCATGGCTGCGTACGTACGTGCGTACATACATGTTACGTACATACGTGCGTACACACGCACACATCACGCACACACAAACACATACCTGTATACATAATATATATATATATATATATGCATACATAAATACATGGATACACGCATGCGTGCATAGGGTTAGGGCATGCGTACGTACGCGTTACATACATGCATGCATGCATTATATCAGGTTATGTGCACACGCACGTATGCATACATTACGGGATCATATATGCATACACACATACGTACGCCTGGACATACAAAACATACATACATTGAATATATATATATATAGATATGTGTGTGGTGTGATGATGTGTGTGTGCATACATATATCATATACATACATACATACATACCAAACATGCATACGTTGATATATATATATATATATGTATACACACATACACACACACGCACGCACGCACACGCGCATCATCACATCATATATATATAATAATAATATATATATATATATGCGATGCGTACATGCATGCGTACGTACATACATGCGTACATGCATATGCATACGTACGTACGTACACACGTTCGGTTCATTCAATATTATACGTATAATACACGCATTACGTACGTACGTACACGCACATTGCGTGCATGCATGGATACATACATGAATGCATGCATACATGCGCCGTCGCATCATATATATATAAACGTACGTGCATGCGCGTGCATGCATATCTATATACATACATATATAAATGCATGCGCACGTTATATTACGCACGCACATCAACATATATATATATAATATATATATATATGTTGCATGCGTGCGCATACATATATACATTCATTCAAAAAATGCATACATACATACGCATCATCGCACGCACGCATCGTATCATCATATCATCATATATATATATATATATATATATATATATATATATATATATATATATATATGTATATATATATATATATATATATATATATATATATATGTATATGTGTATAATATATATATATATATTCATATCTATACATACATGCAGACAGTCATACACACAAACACACACACATATATATATTTCATATATGTATATATTTATTCATGTATATATATATATATATATATATATATATATATATATATATATATATATATATATATATATATATATATATATATATATATATATATATATGTATGTGTGTGTACGTGTATACCCAAGGATATATGCGACAGTGATATTGGCATGCATCAGTGAGCAAGTATATTCGATTTTCTATGGTCCATTTATACTACTACTAAATGAGGTATTCAATATCATTTTGCTTCCGATTCAATAAACTTTGTTTAGTGAATAACACCGGATATAAGCCTGTAGTCGAAAGCGGGGTACGCAAAGATACCACGGAGAAACGACCACCATCTACCCTTAAAGAAGAAGTCAAGTCGGATATTACGGAGACAAAATCGGACAATCCTACAACTCCAGAGGTTACCGAACTTTTAGAGGGCAGTGAGCGGATTATTATCACCTCAACGGATGCTGACCCAGAAAAACACGTATCCACCAATGGCGAGCCAGAAAAACACGTATCCACCAATGACACGACAGAAAATTTGAAGTCCGACCATGTGACACCAGCCATGGAAGAGCAGTCTACCAATACGACTGACACACAATCGAGTGCTGATGAGGGTGTGGAACTGAACCCAGAGACCACCGCAGGAGGTGCGTTAACAAGAAGGAAAAGTGGGTTTTTTTTTTCATATTTAGACTTCCAAATGTAAAGTATATTGCTGGCCTGAACCCTAAAACCTAAAACTCAAGATAGGTAGCTAGAGTACATGTAGAGTGTTGTTGTGTAGAACGTGTGTTGGAATCGTTGCTGAGTACGAATGAGAGCGCGAGATAGGACGCAGAGACGGTCCGAGATGGGTAGAATCACGTGACATATAACAGTACACAAGTTTACTATTCACAAGGCAACTCCTTCATATGGGTTCAACTGGG
>LUCW03002014.1:10000-22500 GCA_001586965.3 Sphaeroforma sirkka | reverse complement strand
GCAACATATATACGTATATACCTGCATGAACGCATATACAATCTGCATTACACGCACATGAAGTGAAGCAAATGCTCGCAGAGTATATAACTATACCATACACAATACATCATCATCATATCAATATATATATATATATATATATATATATATATATATATATATATATATATACATTTATATCTTATATTCTATATATATATATGTATTGTATGTATGTATTATATATATATATATATATATGTATATATATATATATATATATATATATATATATATATATATATATATATTATATATATATATATATATTATATATTATGTTTATATTTTATATTTATATTTCATATTTCTATTTGTATCCATATTCTGTATATATGCGTAGCATGTATTATATATATATGCATATACATCCACATCCGTATCTATTATTTTTTCTCTTGTTTATATATAATATAGCATATATATGGCATGCAATATGCATGTATGCATGCATAATAATACATATCTCATACGTCATAACAACATACACACACACACAACATATATATATATATATATATATATATATATATATATATATATATATTTATTTTTATTGTTTATATATATATACATATATATATATATATATACATAACAGTAGATATTTATATATACATATATATATATATTTATATATGTATATTCATATTTATATTTATATTTATTTTTATATTTATATTTATATCCATATTCATATTTATTAATGTATATTTCACAAAATACCTAACCGATATGCATTTTTACCATATTTAACATATATATATATATATATATATATATAGGAGGTTGGAAAAAGAAAAAGAGATGGAGAGCAGCATCGCACACTCGCGCAGCGAGAACAGCTTGTCTAGTACGTCTCGAAATCAAACGAGAGGCCTGACCGACTATGTGGGTGATGTTGGGTATGTTTGGCAAGTGCGTGTGCGTATCAATACTATGTTATGTATATAAACATCAATATATTAGAGTATATATATATATATATATACGCCCCTGTATACTTACACGTGTTAGAGTAATCATCTACACATGCATATTTATATGTATTTGTTCATAATCTGCACGGGTACACTTCCTGTATATAAACCCAAAGCTCTTGGAAGACTGCCTGCGCGACATTCGTAGTGCTTCTGAAGAGTACACAGGTATATACATTTTTAGGCGCGTGTACATTTGTGTACGTGCATATTGTAGGTATGTGTAAGTCATCATAGAGTTTTAGGGGGCTTTAGGGTTTTGGAGTTTTCATTATACATGAGGGCAGGGTATCCGGCGTCTGCACGATCCGTATGGTATATATGGTATTATTGTACTATGATATACGTATGAGTATATAGTGCGATGGATTGGTGAGTGAGTATTTGTGTGTGTATTTATCACGATGCTACCACTATCTAATACCTTATACGAGAAAACTGATCCTTATGAAACCCTGTAAGTATTGAGTCGATTTAAGCCCTAAACCCCTATCCCCTAAACTCTAACCCTACAAAATTAAAACCCTAAAATTCTGAAGCCCGTAAATGTGTATGATTGTCACACACTGCTTTCTGGACTAATATCGAATCGTTGTCCATACTCAACAGCTCATTTTTGTCGGTGTGGAACTCCCGCGTTAGTCGGAAGGCCAGGACATTCGAAAATGATTCCGTTCTAGGCATCTTTGCAAGCGGTATTGCGGGGTAAGTTCTTGTTGTTGTGAACGCCGCTTACAGTACATCTATATATTACATCGATAAAGGATATCCAGTGATCATATGCGTATATATATATATATATATATATATATATGTGTATGTATGTATGTATGTATATATATATATGAGCACACACTTCAAAACACTATAATGTGTTCACTGTCCATGAACTCGTAGTATGTTCGAGTGCATGTCATTCCTTCTAATAGCTTTGTTTTCATTTTTTGATCTAGTTACGTATAATATCATTTATGGACAACTATTCAAGTTTCATTAACAATTATGGAAGACTAATTGAATATCAATAACAAATATGGAGAACTATGTCAGTTTCAATAACAATCATGGTGCGTGATTTAAGTTTCGCTTACAATTGTGGCTTAATACAGTTTCAATATAGATTATGGAGAATTATGCTGTTTCAAAAACGATTCGGGTGAATGCACACGCACACAAACAGAGCCACAGGCAGCTTGTCAGGAGAAGCTACTCCCACCAGCACGGGCAGCGGAAGTAAACCTAGCGGTAGTATTTCAAATAGAAACGCTATGAAGGAAACGAAGGTTGATATCATAGCAGAGAAACCTGGTTTGGGCGCAGATCGGGGTACGCCTGATATTGTCCAGTTGAATGATGAGGATGGGAGGCACATGAAAAAAGGTAAGAAGTCCCTTTAGATGGCATTTAGGTGCTATTTAATGTAGAACGAATGTACGCTTCCTATTTTGTGAACCGTGTTGTATCGTAATAGTATATGCAAATATATATATATATATATATATATATATATATATATATATATATATATATATATATATATATATATATGCATATGTATATGTATATTTATATATATATATATATATATATGTATTTATATTTATATTTATATATATTTATATACATATATATGTATATATATATATATATATGTATATATATATATATTTTGATTTGATATATATATATATATATATATATATATATATAATATATATATATATGTGTGTGTACATATATTTATATTTATACATAGTTATATATAAATATATATGTATATGTGTATGGATATGTATTTTTTATATATATGTATATGCATATGCATGTATGCGTATGTATATGCATATGTATATATATATATATATATATATATAATATGTATTTATATTTATATAATACATACATACTATACTCTACCTCGATACTTACACTCAACAAAACTATAAATCCTAATGCCCTGAAAGCTCAAGACCCGAAGCCGTCCCCCTCCTTGTCTGTCAATCGTTCTTGTTCTTGTTTTTTCTGCCATAATCTTTCCAAATCCTAGTTTTCTTTTTATTTAGTCTTTTTTTCTCTATTTATTCCTACTGTATAGCTATATCAATGGGTGCAGTGGCGGATATGGTGGTGTCCGAACAGAAGTCGTCAGCAAATGCCAAAATCACAACGGGATTTAAAGCCAATCCCGAAGGCTGGATGTTACTCGAACAACACAAAAAGGTATGATCCAGTATTGCACAAGCTGGTAGTGTGGTAGTTATGGCTGGTATCTCGGATCCAATCTCAAAAATTTGGTATTGCTGGAATCGAACAAAAAGATGATGGTTTGGTCGATATATGGCTATCATTTGGCAACAATCCCAAACCCAATACTAAAAATTCGGATATTCTCAAGTAACACAGGAAAATTTGGTTTGGTATATTTAATTATATATACTGTGGTCATACAACCGTTTACTTCTCTTGTTGTAGGTCGTGTATGTCGTACCTAACGACCGAGAAGCAATCGACGCCAGGCTCAGAGAAGACACCCCTGAAAAGAACCTGGCCCTGGCCCACGGCTTCATTCGGCCATATTTGGTATGGCATGGGCTATACATACTAACACATCTACTTACACATGTGTGTATTTATAGGCCAAATGTATTGGGTATGCGTGTGTATGTGCGACTGTATACACGGGCATGTGCACTGACCACCGCCAGACTCAACAAGGACACCCAGCATGTCGATATGAATAAATGCATCCGGTACGTGTATGTGCATGTATATGCATGTATGGATGTCTGTCGCGTGTCTAGGATATCTGATGTGTTATTGCCCATCTTCACGACAATATGCGACAAATACAACGACTGGACTTGTATCACATCGGGCTCTGGTAGTTTGGCCTTGACTCACAGCACCACTCTACCATATCAAGTATATGCATGAATGATCATTCCTACAAAACCCATATATATATATATATATATATATATATATATATATATATATATATTGTGAATTTATTTAAATACCGTATGCCAAGGACAGCAAATACGCACGGTTTGTTTCATCGCCATAGATAAAAACCACGGTTCATTTTTCCTTCTCCCGCAGTACCTGCTGAGTATGACCCACGAGCAACGGAACAGAGTAGCGAACATCCTGGGGTGGTCTCTAATTGGCTCCATGATTTTTGGTAATCCGCATAAGGAAACCTGGCGCATAATCAGTGGGAAGGATGGGTTTTACGGCTTCGCACAGGTGGGTATAGTTAGTTGCGTATTTTTCATACGTACGTAGACACGGGCATTACATAGTATTGAGTGGCACCTTGTGCCTGGTTAAATGTTCGGATGCAAATCTATAGATAGTCACCTTGTTTCACACATGATTAATGCGTATGAGTACACATTCACATACAATGTTATTGAGCACACATTTGTATATATATATATATGACTGTATGACGGACGACATTGCATGACTTACATTGAATGTTCTACGACAGGATGGGAGCGAGCGAAGCAACAGGGTGCAAGCAAAGAACATTGATTGGTGCCATGTACTGGGTCAGGTGTGTGCGAAGATGTTTCCGGCCGAAGTCATACCGGAAGTGCCCCCAGTATCAGTCACCAAGGAGGTCTCGAAAATGTATGTCGATGTAACAGCTAATTAACATGAAACGGTTTGCGTAGATGTATGTCGATGTAACAGCTATATGACATGAAACGGTTTGCGTAGATGTATGTTGATGTACCAGCTGTGTCACATGAAACGGTTTGTGTCAAAGTATGTCGATTGCATACTGAGCATTTCCATCACTATAACATCTCATATTTTATCTGTTGTTCCATTTTTGGGGGGGGGGGGGACTTAAATGTTCCATTTTTAGGTCACATCCGCATTCGAATTGGGACGAATTAATGGAAGACGCATTCTTGCGGTTGCTGGCAGAGCACACCAAAGCGCAAATGACTGACGAACAGAAACTGGCCATGCAGAAGGAAAAGGCCACCGCCGAGGGGCAGGTACGTAACTGCGGAGGTGGGTGTAAGATTTAGTAGATATATGTATGCGGAGGGAAAGGGCCACCGCCGAGAGGCCACTGAGTGGTGGGGTGTATGATGAGTGGGTTTAAGGTTGAGCGAATATGCGTATGCGGAAGGAATTTAAGTGGCTGAGTTTAAGATACAGGTTTATGAGGTGGGTAAGCGTAAGGCTAAGTGGGTTGCCGTAAGGTTAGGTGGGTAGGCGTAAGGTTAGGTGAATATATCTATGCAGAAAGCAAAGGCCAACGCTAGGCGGAAGTCAAGTGAGAGGTTTGTTGTAGGATGGAAAACTGTGAGTGTGAGAGCGTGTTCGTTCTTCTATTCCGTTTGTAAATGCAAGTTTCTTTTTCATAGAAGGAGCTATATTCAGCTAGCATACGGACACATTCAGAATCCATTCGTACGCAAACGTTGTACCAATGGGAGATATGTAAGAAAGACCTGACGCTTTGAAGGATTACTAAAACCGTTGTTGTATTGGCTTTTTGGTCAAACCTTCTATTCATATATATATATATATATATATATATATATATATATATAGGAGCTATTGAAGAAGATTGAGGAGAACTCGAATGCCTCCAACAAAGATGTGCTGGAGTACGGCGTACACATGCTCTATGGCCTAAACTCAGTCAGTAAGGTATGTACGTGATGTGCTCCTATACTTATGCAAGTGCTCATATGCCCGTGGGCGTGTCTCTGGCATTTACACTGGTTTACTTTCATCGCCATGATCTATGTATACTTATTTGTACTGATTCATATCTGAATGTTCTATTCTCTTGCTACGCTGGCTGTACTTGTAGGCTGCGGATACACGGGGAGTGTTAAATAACGTCGGGAAAGGCGCGGCGTTGTTTGGGGGAGCTGCACTAGCCACGACACTGGGCGTAAGTTAACACCCGCGCATGTATATAGAGTCATATAACTTACCACGCACATAGTAATGGGAGTATATTAGATTGCATGCACATCCATGCCTCTCGTACCATCCTTACAATGATGTGAGTATATGTGTATTGTGTACATTGCATATCTATTATATATATCATTACATGCTTATATATATATATATATATATATATATATATATATATATATATATATATATATATATATATGATATATATATATTATATGATGATTATATATATATATGCATATATGATCATATATATATGATTATATATATATACATGATTATATGATCATATATATATATGTTTGTATATATGTATGCATGTACGTGCATGCATATGTACATGCATATGTATGTATGTACGTATGTATGCATGTATGCATGTATCTGTATATATATATATATATTATGTATGCATGCATATTATATATATATATACATATATATATACACATTAGATGATGATTGGATGATTGATGGATGGTTAGATGGATGTAATATATGCATGTATATATATATATTATAATTATATATATACACATACATGCATGCTATACGTACATGCATGCAATGTATGCATGCGTATATATTGCATATATTAATATGCATATGTATATGGTATGCATACATAATATATTATATATTATGTATATATTATATTATTACAATATATATATATATATATGTATATATATATATATATATATATATATATATATATATATATATATATATATATATATGTACATGCACACACACATATATATATATATATATGCATGTATGCATGTAAAGATCTTTTATATTTTATATATATATATATATAATATGTATATATATATATATATATATATATATATATATATATATACCCTTTTATATATATCCATATACATAGTGGTTCGAAGGATACTATTGAACTGTAGCTAGGGCATGTGCAGACGCTGCACACATCTATGCATTTACTCAGTGCTTGGCGTATACATCATATACGAATTGATCTGAACGTAAACTAGGGGCACACACATATATATGCATGTGTGTTACATGCCATATGAACACATTTCATCCTATACCACATACACTGTAGTGTGAGCACACACATCGTATACATTGTAGTGTGGGCGGGTTGTGGACCGGTCCAACTTTTAGCATTGGCTGATTCTCTGGCTGTGTTTGAATTTAATGAAATTGTATCATACAGCGTTTTTTATGTGCCCATCCAGTTGTGTTACACTCCCTGATACCTGCAAACTCTTGAGTATTGTCTTGTATTTCTCATCCTTGTCTCAAATCTCTCAAATTCTTCAACCATGTCGCAAACTCGCTCTACAGGTGGTAGGTATAGGCATTGTCGCATGGAAGGTAGGAGAGGCTGCATACAAATCGTCCTATCAGAGGTTGTTTGGGCCGTGTATACTCATCCTACAGCACCGCCTGGTTGTGGGTGGCCAGGGGATTGACATCAAGGATTACTTCTAACTAAGCTGTTGGTTTGGGTATAGCTTAAGAATGCAGCTAAGTGTGGAGCTAGCTCTATGATATATAAATATGTACATAGTGTACTCCAATTCTGTAGCGTCGGCTGGTTGTGGATGGCTAAGTGATCGACATCAGGGATTACTACTAAGCTTTGGTGTACTTTGAGAGGTGCTGGTAGGTTGTGAAGCCATCTTGCCCCCTTTATTTGAGGCAGTGGATCTTTTTCAGAGTATTTGAAGCAGCTATTTCAAAAAGCTCACTATTCGATGGCAATAGGAGGAGGAGGTTAGGGGGGGGTACCTAGCAGCTCTGAAGGTAGGTAATGCATTATAATTAATTGTAGAAACATCACAAGCGATGAGACGATTCAGAGGTGTCTCAGGTAGTTCAAACAAGATGTGTACATCAAGAATACAAGTCGCTAAGTACGCTCTGAGGGGGTTGTCAGGAGTGATCGTGGTGAGATGGGCGACCGTATATGGAACCGTTCGAGCCGTTCTGTATGGATATGTATCGAAAGAGTGCCACAGAACCGTACCGCGACTGTGAAGTGCCGAATTCAGGTAGATTGTACCAGGTCTAGCTGGGGTTCTAGGTCGTATGGTTTAGGACAAATGTGGCGATGCGGCAATCTGGTGTTAGTGTTAACTGGAGGTAGATCGCACAAGATCTAGGGTTCTAGGGTATAGAACAGTGGTTGCGAAGACCATACTTTGCATTCGTTCCATCTCCTGCATTCGTCTTCATATGGAAAAGCCGTATGCGTGTGCATATAACTGTATGACAGCGCAGAGTTATATATATACATATATATATATATATATATATATATATATATGTGTATGTATTGTGGCCCATGTGAGTCAGTGATTAGAGTTGGCAATGTTACACCCCTCGCAAGACCGAGCTATCATACCAGAGAGGTGTGACTTGTGCTCGATATAGTACGACACAGCCCAATTTATTTCTGGCACAGACCAATGAATATCCGATATAACCAATAGACAGTCTGACAATGTCCAATAAAACACGCAATACATAGGTATACCTAAAGCGCCACCGCGTGGGCCTAGTGCATTAACGTTTAATTGCTTATTTCGTACGAGAAAGACTCAATATGATCCATAGATTCGAATGTACATATTGATTATGAAATTATAATAGTGATCCCCTTGATCCATTAATAGTGTTGAATATACAATAAAATAGGAATTCCCTTGATCCATAAATCGAGTGTAATAGAAAAATAAAAAGTATAACTGGGATCCCCTTTATCCAATGATAGAGTGTATTAAATATGAAACATAATAGGCTTGATACATTGATAGAGTATATTCAATATGAAATATAATAGGGGTCGCCTAGAGCAATTGATTGTGTTAAATATGAAATATGATAGGGATCGCTTTGATCCATTGATAGAGTAAATTTTAAATAAAAGATATTATTCATATCTACTTGATTCATGGATCGAGTGTATGTTAAAATATAAAATACATATATAATACAATAGGGACCCCCTAGATCCATTGATAGTGTATTAAATAAAGAAAATAAGATATCACCTAGATTCATTCATAAAGTGTATTTTAAATCTAAATCATTATTATTGATCCCCCCTTGATCTATTGATAAAGCATATTGAATATATAATATAATACAAAGGATCCCCTTGATCCATTGATAGAGTGTAGTAAATATATAACCTGACAAGGATTCTCTTGATCCATTGATAGAGTATATTGAATATAAAATATTATAGGGATCCCCTTGATCCATTGACAGAGTATATTGAATATAAAATATTATAGGGATCCCCTTGATCCAATGATAGTTTGTTAAATATAAAATTATATTATGGGTCGCCCTGATAGAGTTTATTAAATAAATTATATACTAGGCATCTCCTTGATTCATTAATTGTGTGGATTAAATATTAAAAATATAATAGTGATCCCATTGATCCATTGATAGAGTGTACCAAATATGTAGTATTATCATGGATCCTCTTTATCCATTGAAAGATGGTGTATTAAATATATCATGTGATATAGATCCCTTTATCATTTGATACACTATTGAATATGAATTATAACAGGGATTTCCAGTATAATAGAGATTCCCTTGAACCGCTGATAGAGTGTATTAAATATGAAATATCATAGGCATCCCCTTGTCCATTGACAGAGTGTTTAAGTATGAAATATAATGGTGATCTCCCTTGATCCATTGATAGTTTAATAAATAAACAAAAAATTAGGCATCCCCTTGATCCACTGATGGTGTGTATTAAATATATAATATTACTATAATCCCCCTGATCCATGACAGATATTGTATTAAATATATACTTCAATAGGGGTACCCTTGATCAATTGATAGAATGTGTTGAAAATGAATTATAATATGGATACCCTTGAACCATTGATAGTGTATTAAATGTGAAATATGATAGGGATCCTCTTAATCAATTGATTGTGTACTTTCAATATATAATACAATTTGAATCCTCTTTTGACCCATTGATAGTGTATTAAATACATAAAATATGAAGTATACCCTTGGTCCATTGATTGTGTTTAAAATATTAATGATACGTATCCCCATGTTTCGTTCATAGTGTTTCAATATAAAATATAATAAGGATCCCTTGATCCATTGATAGAATGTATTGAATATATAATATAATAGGGATCCCTTCAATCCATCGATAGAAAGCTTTTGGTGTCTATAATATATTAAATAGGGATCTCCTTGATCCAATGATGGTGTATATTCAATATAAAACATAATATGGATCCCCCTTGATCCATTGATAGTGTACTATATAAATTATAATATCATCGATCCCCTTGATCCATGAATAGTTTATTGGAGTGTGTCTAACTTAAAATATTATAATGCATTCCCTTGATCCATTGATAGCGCGTGTTCAAAATAAAATATATTGTAATCCTCTTAGACATTGATAGAGTGAAGGAAAAATATAGGCATCCACTTATTCCATTGATAAAGTATATCAAATAAAAGATAGGATAGGAATATCCTTGGTCCATCAATAGAGTGTATTCAATATAAATGATACGTATCTCCTCGATCCAGTGATATCGTATTAAAGATATATTATAATAAGGATCCTCTTGATCCGTTGATATAGTGTATTAAATATAAAATATATTAGGGATCCCCGTGATCCTTGGAACGAGAAATTCATTGATAGCGTTGTATTTAATAATATGAATTACAGTAAGGATACCCTCAATTTGTTGAAAGAGTGTATTCAATATAAAGAACAGGCATCCTTTTGTATAACGTGTATCTCCTTGATCCAGTGATAGAGTACTTTCAAAACAAATTTTATCAGGGACCCTCTTGCTCCGTTGAAGTATGAATTAAATATTTATAATATGCCTCCACTGTGTCCACTAATAAAGTTTTTGAATATATAATACGATAGGAATCCCTTTACTATATTAAAAGTAGGTATTAAAATATATATATTAGGGTTCCCTTGATCAATTGGGTGTATCAAATAAATATCATACTAGGCATTTCCTTGATCCATTGATAGTGTGTGTTTTAATATGGTTCCCATATCTATTGATATATTGTATTATATATAAAAATAGGTATCCTCTTAATCTATTGATAGAGCGTATAGAATTAAAATTATGATGGAGATACTCTTGGTCCATTGATAGAGTACATTCAATATAAATGATACGTATCTGCTTGAACCATTGATATTGTATTAAATGTATATTATAATAGCGATCATCTTGATCCATTAATACAGTGTAATGAATATATAATATGATAGGGACCCCCGAATCCAATTATAGAGTGCAACAAATATATGACATTATATTGGATCCCCTTGATCCATTGATAGCGCGTTTTAAAAATGAAGTTCAATATGGATCCTGTCCTTCTATCCATTGATAGCATCAGGGATCCCCTTAAAATTCAAAGAGTGTATTTTTAAATTCAATATAATACCGATCCACTTGACCCATTGGTAGTGTTTTAAATATAAAACACAATTTCCTTTGATCCATTAATAGAGTGTATTGAATACATAAGGTAATGAGCATCTCCTCGATCTGTCGATAGTGTATTAAATATAGAATATATAATACCGATCCACTTGACCCATTGATAGTGTTTTAAATATAAAACACAATTTCCTTTGATCCATTAATAGAGTGTATTGAATACATAAGGTAATGAGCATCTCCTCGATCTGTCGATAGTGTATTAAATATAGAATATATAATACCGATCCACTTGACCCATTGATAGTGTTTTAAATATAAAACACAATTTCCTTTGATCCATTAATAGAGTGTATTGAATACATAAGGTAATGAGCATCTCCTCGATCTGTCGATAGTGTATTAAATATAGAATATAACTGGGGGCCCCTATGTCGGCATTGTTCGTCGAGTGATTTATAGCGATCGGGGTCTTCAATTGCCCATGCTCTGTGAACGTGCAATTTATCGCTATGAGCCTGCGCAGTCTTTTTAAGGTTCAGGGGTATAAGCCCTAAAACCAATACTTTTTCTACGCACTGATTACTAGCAGAGGTGTTTACCTTGAGGTTTCAATGCTCATTGTCTAATATCACGTGTGAAGATAAGGTTGTGCCTTTGGAGAGTATTGGCGACATTAGTCTGTACAGTACTGATATGGTGCACATAAGATCTCATGGACATCTCGCATCAATGAGTATATCCGTACGACTGATTTATCAATGTAATTTAGTTATTCAAGCATGCCTGTCAATAAACACCAACGCCGTATGAGTACGGCTTGAAATACGGACAAGCGTATCAAACATTATTTATTATATGAAGTCGTCGTGCCGGCTTCTGTTTTCCGGCGACATGCTGCACTCGGCATGCACCTCTGACGGACACACGAATACAAAAAAACATATCTGCCACCAGCCCCTCAGCTCTAGTATGCACGTGTAGTATACACGCGTTTATGCAAAGTTCTGCCTTCTGAAGGATATTTAGGACAACTCCAGTG
>LUCW03002014.1:0-5000 GCA_001586965.3 Sphaeroforma sirkka | reverse complement strand
GGAATTGGGATTTACTCGTACTGGGATCTCCACTGAGTAGTACATTGAGTTCTCCTCTGAAGCCTTTTGCCTCGCCACCTCCCGGTGACCGCCTACGCGAAACACCACCCATCAACATCATCAGCATTCCCTTCTTAATGTCCTCGTGGCCAAAGATGCTCGGAGCTATATTTGTCAATAGAAAGATATGTATTAGTATATTTGCATGTGAAGGTTAAACATATTCGAAGCGTTCTGTATATGGTATATAAATATATAAATATACAAATATACATATATATATATATATATATATATATATATATATATATATATATGAACCCATGTGAAAACCGAAGATACTCGAGTTATTGTATCGTGATATAATCAAATTCGTATATTTGATTGTAAGCCCCTTTTTAATGTATCCAATGAATGGTTTAACTTCATCAGCATTCCTTTCTTGATGTCATTGTGGTCAAAAACTTTCACAGCTGTACGTATCAGTATATATATTTTATTGTAACATCCGTTCATGATGTATAATTGAATACGTACACACCCATACATGATGACTCGATTATAATTATCTCTTGTAAGTATATTCATACACCCACTTCCATTTATGATGTATAACGGATTATATACATACCTATACATGATGATAGTCGATTGTAAATATCCGCTGATGCTCCTAGAGCCTTGAGTCTCTCGACCTTTTCGCTCTCTCTCTGGGGATCGGGCTGACCATCATCCATTCTGATTGAGTTATAAATAGAACATATGAGCTACAAATAGGCATTTCTCAATGAGTTAAAAATATAATATGCTGGATGAGGTACAGATAGAAATATATGAATAGTGCAATATAAGGCACGAGTTCTCAAACTATTTCTGCGTGTACTGATCCTGTGAGTGCGTATTATGTGTGCGGGTTTATAGTCTGTGTGCGTGTGCAAACCATTTTAATTTCAATTGGAGAATACATGTGCACATTCCATACCTGGAGTGTAGACAGATTGGTGGAGTGATAAACCAGTATAAAAAACCAAAGCATGTACAACGGCAGACAATAACATACTGTCTCGTGGCGGTTCCTTCGTCCGCATTCGAGTCGCGCTCGATTCTATTTTTAGAACTTTTCTTGAAATGAACAACGTCTAGGTAGGTACGGAACACGGCTTTGATAGTGCGGTGATTCTTGTTGGGCCGCAGAGTGGAAGCACGGAACAGACCGGTCACCTCGATTCTATAAATCAAGTCATGTAGGTATATATATATATATATACATATATAGTGAAAGAGAGAGAAAAAGATTAGTAATCAAAATAACCGTATATAGATGAATTGGTATACTTTTTCAATCACAACTCTGAGAAATTAGTATAGTGCACATGTCTAAACCAGCTACCAGATGTTGGAGCACAGATGAGTCTATTCGTACAACGGTGACCACAACACTAGCGTTTTTTTTAGATGAATCGGTATAATCTTTAACCATTCGCTCAATTCTGAAAGGTAGGCATATTATTGACATGAAAGTAACGCATCATTAGTGCAGTTCAGTGATATAAAAAGCAGTCGTAACACGAACATGCAAAAGGTCAAATACAAATGTGGGCCTTCTCGCATATCGGGAAACACACACACACACACATATACATATATATATATATATATATATATATATATACATGCGTGTGTGAACAAATATTTGTCGATATAAGACACGCATGCATACAGTGAATACGGCACCCATACCTATCTCCAGGCTGCACAGTCTCCACAAAGTCATCGTACGCAATGATGGACACTGTGTGCGGGGTCTGTCCTGCAGGCATGACTTCGGGCGATTCCTGCAGCTTCACAATCTGCTTGTCAAGGAAGGAACATCTGCGATGGATGATATGGCCAGTTGGGATAGGTCAGATTGGTGCTCGGATGTGTGTGTGTATGTATGTGCTTGTGCGTGTGTGTGTGTGTGCGTGTTTGTGTGTAAACATATATAAGTATACTTGCAGAAGTTGGGATACTGCCTATCTGGTAGGAAGCACCTAGGAATGGATGATAGGACCAAACGGGACAAGCTCGATTGCTCCTCGGATGTGCATGTACATACCTGTTATGAATAATTTCCATGGACCACTTCTTATTACACTGTCGACACACAGTGGGCTCAGCTATCTGCCCCCCAATAACCTCCACAGTGACCGATGCCTTGCAGATGAAACAGCGGAAGAAAGCGGTACGCATTTCCGGGATGATGGAGGTGGTTCGGATCACCATGCCTCTGATCCGTACGAGATTGTTGATGTCATCCGGGTTTAGCTCTCGCATGGCTTTCTCCTGTTATTTGTGTGGTGGGGTTTTTTGTCCGTGGAAAACAAAGTTTTCAGTGAGGTACAGGATTGGTATTTGAGGTTTGAGAAATTTGGAGTTCAGGTATATACGTGTATGTATACATTCAATGATATATACACACATATAAAGAGTACACACACGTTCATATGCAAGGACATGCATACTGCTGAAAGTGCCTACAATATAAATAGTAAATCATACTTACGTATATATATATAAACACAGGTATACAGAATACAGACATCCATATGTAGATTCCTAATATACGCATCCGAGCCGAACATACCGTCATGAGATTGAACGGGCGAGTGGTAAGGAAGTCTGCTGGTCCGCTGAACTCCACATGAAAGATATTGGCAGCCACCGCATCAAAGATGGGTATGACATCGTTGGCAAAGTTAATCAGCTGGTTGTATAGAGCCGCATCAAAGGCGTGTAGGTGGTGGCAATCAACGTTGATGAACTCTTTCTCCTCGGTGGCCGTGTGCTGCATGAGTCGCATGTAGCAGGCTCTAGGGAATGCGGGAGTATGGGGAGGAGAGGTTTAGGGTTTAGGGTTTGCAGGAAGCGTGTTGATGTCGAGGGGGTTAGGCATGGTATGAGTTTTGTTCGTGTATACACAGGTGGGTGTTTGTGTGGGTGTTTTGTATTAAAATATAACCATCCTCTACGCCTAATAAACCTCTCCAAAAGAAAACCCGTCCCGTCATTTTTGAGACTTCCGAATGTGAGGAGGAAGGTAGAACTGCACTTCCCTCTAACTGAGTTTTAAAAAGACTGAACTATGCTAATCCGCTCCATCCTCAAGAATGCGGACACGTATGCAAACAATAGCATATGAGGATATACGGAGCTTTACCCACTTACTCGTCTTCGCCTGGAACCTTGTACGTGCGCAAGAACGTATCGAACTTCTCCTCCACCTCCTGTACCTCTACATTGGTACCCCAGATAACGGTACGCTGAGTGGTCCCGTTAATATCCCCAGCATTACCACCATCCCCATTAGCCCCACCAGCACCAGCCGCGCCATTTGGTTGGTTCCCAGCTCCGCCAACTGGCGTTGGATTCAGGCCTGCAGACGGAGAGAAACCATGAGATTCACAAGTGTTGTTCTATGAACCGGCATATATATATATATATATATATATATATATATATATATATATATATATATATATATAAATACATACATACATACATACATACATACATACACACACATACACACACACATATATATATAATATATATATATATGGATGCAAATTCAAATATATACATATATACATTTACATATACAAATACGTATACATATATATATATACATATATATATACATATACATATACATATAAATATATATATATATATAAGAACATACGTTGAAATCGCACACATCTGTTCTCCTACACACGTACCATTGCCACTGGCACCCTCCCCTGTAGCGCCTGTGCCTGCTGTCCCGGGTGTTCTGTGCATGCGACGTCTGCTGCTATCCTCTCCTCTGTTGATGTTGAAACGTCTGCGTGCTCCCCCGGTTGGTGTGTCTCTGTGTGTTTTGTTCATATACAAATACAAGAATAAGAACAATTGATGCACAGATACGTATACATATATATATATATATAAATACTCGTCGCTGGCGTGATTATGTACGTATAATAATACCAATACAGATGTGTGAGCGTATCCATTGACGGGTCCCTGCATTTCGTTCGGGTTGTAAAGCTGTATTGCTTTATCGTGGCTATGCATGTTGCTTGTATTGACTAATACATGCGTAGGTACCTATTGTATGCATGTATTCGTTCATGGTCAGGTTTAGTACATGTGTACATACTTTATTTGTATGTATATACGTCTATACTGGATGTGTATATGCACTAATGAATATGAGTGCGTACACTACGGAGATGTGTTGATGATATCGCACGCCACAGCTACTAGCGGATGTTTCACGGGTAAGAGATCAACACCACATTTATAGTGATATTTGCATCGGTCCCTTCACAAATGTGTGTATAACCAATTGGTAGTCTCAGTACACTCATTAACCATTTGAATATTCATATATATATATATATATATATATATATATATATATATATATATATATATATATATATATATATATAACAACATAGATATATATATGAGATATATATGTGTGTAAAATATATATATATATAGATATATATGTGTGTAAAATATATATATATATATATATATATATATATATATATATATATATATATATGTGTGTGTGTGTGTGTGTGTGTGTGTGGGATATATATATATATATATATATATAAATATGTCATGAATAACAAGAATCCCCGGTGTAAAGAGAATTATACTTACTGGTAGGATCTAAATTCCTGACACTCCACTTCGGATACTGCCTGCTGGCGTGTTTGGTATGGAAGCCCCTGCCGCTATCTGAGACGCAGTGGGCGACTGAGACCCTAGGGAGGCATAATCCAATGGTGATGAAGCTGCAGTGAGGAGAGTGGTGCGATTGTTAGCCAAAAAATTCTATGAAAGCAATAGATATATACATAATGGAATGCCGCGATAGATATCCTACCAGTAACTATAGGTTTTTATATACACAGAATGAACGACTGTATATATATATATATATATATATATAGAAA
>LUCW03002013.1:0-21682 GCA_001586965.3 Sphaeroforma sirkka | reverse complement strand
TGTACACCCATGCATATACATATGTGTATAGTATCTGGGTACATACATATAAAAATCTATTTGACTGTATGTATTTATATACACACACTCACTTCACTTCACTCAAACGCGCACAATCACAGACACACACACACAATAAATTACATATATATATATATAAGTTTCATTTTCTATTTATATAGATTTGTATATATATTTATATAAGAAAATTACAGACAGATATATATATATATATATATATATATATATATATATATATATGCGTGTATACAATTATATATTTTATATAATTATATATGTATACAATATATATGGGCATATATAGAAATACCTTCTATGTATATACATATTTTTTCTATCTATACACACATACATTACACACACGTACACATCTATATAGATACGCATACACACACAATCACTCACGCATATATATATATATAGTGTGTGTTTGTATGTATGTATGTATGTATGCATATATATGTATGTATGTATGTATGTACTGATGTATATATATTTATATATATATATATATATATATATATATATATATATATATATATATACAAATAAATATTTATGCATGTATAGACATTTGTATATACATTTGTATATATATATATATTCATATATATGTATACGTGGAGATTGAGAGAGAGTCTGAGTATATTTTATTTTGATCTAGATAGTGAGAAATATTTGTGTATATATAATCACTGTGAGACATAGATATATATTTGTTTCCAACAGAGATGATGAGAGATAAGAACACACTGGCACATATACATATGTCTGTATATGGCTTCGGAGAATTGTGTATATGCGGGTTTTACCTGGATGGAAGATTACAACATATGTATTGTATCAGTTAAACTCTAAAAGCCAGCGAATTCCTCAATCTTGCCTTAGCCTGTATGCGCTTGCCTGTCGTCAGCCGTCTCTTGATGACTTATTCTGTACTATTCTTCGGCTATCCAGACCGTTGCTACATCCCCGGCGCGAAGAAAAGAAGTTGACGAAATCGCTAATGGTTTTAAAAAATCTGGCCACCTTGGGGTAGAGGGCGATTCGAAGGATCAGCACAACAAGGAACATTTAGAAGACAGCAGGACCGGAAGCTCGGAAGCGACCAAGAGAGATAGCCAATCAAGCGCTTCTCAGCCTTTAGTACATGAGCTAGCCACTACTAATGATGTGGGCATGGGCGATAAAGCAAGGAACAACACACAGTCGGTGGCTGTCCAACCTCCCAGGCAGCCTGCTGGCAGCTACGACACTCAACGGCACAGCACTGCTCGGGCTTTTACCGTGGGCAACACAAAGGCCGATGCACCCGCAGCAACCGCAGCTATGCAGCTCATTGCATCACACACGGACGAGACACTGGAGCGGGACTTCAAGAACCCACGGGATATGTCAGGGGTACAGCAGGCTACGAATGCGCAGTTGTCCAGGAAATCAAGCCTCCGCCCTGAGATCCAGCTACAGCAGCAGTTGAATCTACAGCGCCAATACGGTGACCGGAACGACGGGTTCAGCCCGAGGTTGAAAGAGGCTAGAGAGCAGAATCAGCTCCTACCACAGGAGCCGAAGCAAACTAATACGCGATCCATATCGAGGTCCACACCCCGTATAGGGATCACCAAGTCGTTCAACCAGTCGCCTAAGAATGACAGCCGAGAGCGCGAGGGAGACATTGAGGGCTACAAACGCCTGCACACCAACAACAACAACAAGAGAGCCCTCTCGCCATACAAACGTGCCAGCGAGCTTTCGTACGTGGAAGAAGCACGAGCTCTACGCCCAGCCTCGGTTCAGGGAAACACGCTCGAGTCTATGGATTCCCACACACGTTGGGGCTTCGATACACGCACACGCGCCACGGAGCGGTACAAGTCGGCGATAAATCTGTCGTCGCACAGAGACGGGAACAAACCGGTGGAGCGGACAGCATCGTCTTCCGCGCTAGAGAAGTCTACGTACCGTAAGAGCGCACCCGCCCCACGGGATGAGTTCGATTGGAAACATGCTCGCGAGTCGCGCGAGGATATGCTGGACAGCAACACACGTGACGGTGCAGGGCTTGGGGGATATCGTGGAGATGGTACTGACAGGGACTATGGGGAACGCCCGGGAGCGTTCTCGCCCAGTCTCGGCCCAGCTGAGCAGGCGCTGGCACTCAACGAGCAAGTGCGCCTGCAGCCTTACGCACACCCTCAGGCACATACACAGGCATCCGGCGCATCGCGGGTGGAGCGCGGAGGGTCTCGGAAGGGGATGCGCAGAACACCGTCAATGCCTTACATGCGATCGAGATCGGTGGAGAACGCGTCCATGCCCGTAGCGAACCACTTTAGCCGTAATAGTGCGGCTAAAATACAATCAGTCGGGACTAGCGAGCTCAAACTCTACAGCCGGGCTACTGAGAGGGCTGTAGGCGGAGAGGCGGTTGCATGGTCTCAACCGAACCACTCGGAGCGCAGCCAGAGCCGAGCTGAGAGTGCTGGACAGTCTCGTACCGAAGTTTCGGTTGACGATACCATGGCGTCACGCGCACCGCTGCCGGGGGGGAGGAACATGCCCGCACATCCGCACTCACCCCCACCGCAGGAGAAGTTCAGTGGGAAGACCAAGGGCACTGCGAACGGCAGGCAGCAGCAGGCGACTCACTTCACCGAGGGCGGCCGCACTGAACCGGGCCAGGGTCCGCGCGTACCTGACAGTAGACTTCCCGCGAGGGAGAGCATGTCGTCGTTGAGCAGCCGGGACGTGGCCTATATGCATCCGCAGGAGCCAGCATACCCCCCATTTGCGCGCAGCGGGTTTGGCGCACCGTTTCAGCGCCGCGGACACTCAGAAGCGGCGCTGCGCAGCGAGCCGTATCCGATGTATCATGATGCATATGATGTGTACGGTCGTCCCCTCAATCCTACCACAGAGCCCATGTACACGTATCCGGCGGCTGCAGGCCACCTGAGTGCGGAAGATGAGTACCAACACGCGCAGGAGAGCATGCTTCCCCGCTCGAGACTACCGATACGCAGCGTCAGCCAGGGGACTATGTACCATGGCAATAGCTACACTCAGGGACATCCAGCCACGTTTGCTCGCGGGAAAAACGTGCGTGAGGTGCGTGGAGAGTATCATGACTTTGAGAGGGCACGTCCGCATTCGGTGCAAGAACAGCGCTTCCTGGTTCATCCTCAGCACACCCGCCCAGCCAGTGCAGCGGGTGTGTACGAACAACCCTACGCTCACAGCCAGGAGTTCCGTACTTCCGGAAGGAGTGTGTGGGGCGAGGAGGCCCATGCGTTGACTGGAACACCGGCCGAGTACGAAACTGTTGGTGACGAGCGCATGCGGGAGGGCCAGATGGTGGTCCATAGTGCCGATACACACGCACAGATGTACAACACACACGTGCATGGGAATGGAAAGGATGCTCGCATGCGCAAGGTCTCGGGTGGCCACTTGCCACCCGCTCGAGCCTTGGTGAAGCGTAAGAACTCCCGCCTCAACCTGCCCGAACAGAGCCAGCTGCACGCACAGGCCAACACCAACACGGACGGCGAGGGGAACTCCGAGGGCGACGAGGACATGGACGGGATGGAGGTGGATCTGGACAACCCCATTCCCTACGCCTGCAAGTGGCCCGGGTGCACCATGCGCACCAATGACATGAACGAGATGCGCGCGCATGTGGCCTACCACTCGTCGGCACGCGGGGATGACGGGCGTATGTGTGAGACCTGCAAGAGCGAGACACTGGCCGCAGGCAAGCCGCTGAGCTCCATCAATGCGAACAACTGCAAGCACACCCGCAACCGCAGATATATGGGCCCCAAGCCACATGCATGCATGTGGCTGGGATGCGACAAGCGGTTCCTGACTAAGGGTGAGAGTGAGAGTCACATGCGCACGCACACTGGCGAAAAGCCCTTCAAGTGCGACTGGGAGGGCTGCTCGAAGAGGTTCGCCCAGAAGGGGACGATGGAGCGCCACGTTCGCACCCACACTGGTGAAAAGCCCTTCAGCTGTCCCTACGAAGGTTGTGACAAGACCTTTGCCCAGAAGGGCAATCTCGAGGTCCACAGTCGAACACATACTGGCGAAAGGCCCTATGAGTGCCAGTGGGGTGGGTGCGAGAAGCGGTTCTCATACAAGTCTGCGCTGGACTTCCACATCCGCACGCACACGGGGTACAAGCCATACCAGTGCACGTGGGAGGGCTGTGGCCGCCGCTTCACCCAGCAAGGCAATGTGGACAGTCATATGCGCATCCACAGCGACAGCAGTGTCTTCACATGCTCGGTCAAGGGCTGTGGTCTGCACTTTCAGAATGCGAGTGAGCGTGCGGCGCATGTGGACACGCATTTCGACAGTGAGGAGGCCGAGACGGCGCACGACGTCAACACCAACACCAACAAGGCTGCCTGAGCAACGCAAAGGTCTATGACCACTACTGAGGGTGCTCTCATTCACGGATCACGGTTTTATGGGTGATACAGAGTGCCATACGCAGTAATATTAAGGAGTAACATGACCGAAAGCTCCTCCTGCACTAGCGTGGCTGTGACCAGCAGTGAGCTGTATATGCGCATTTGCGTCCGGTTGGCACCTTGACCGGGGAACGAGGAAGGCAACAGGTCTGTTACGACTTCTAAAGCGAGGCAGAGGGCAAATCAGGAAATTCACCAGAAAGTCATTATGGAGACGTATACCAAGACTACGCGGATATAAGTTCCGTCTACTGGCTTTTGCTTCAATGGAATGGAGCCGAGTAGTAGTTTCGTGCATGATTAATGCTCCCGTAGCGACGAGTATACCAATCATTAGTTATTATATTGTATATTCGAAAGTGCGTGTGTTAAAAAGGGACTCGCATGGGTAAGCTTCGCCCCATATTGAGATTGGAGAACTAGTATAGCTGGCCTGGACATATGATCTCCACACACACCCCCCACACACGCACACAGGCAGAGAAAAAAAAGGAAAGAGAAAGAAAGAAGGGAACCAGAAGAAAGTGAATCAATAGTAAGCACCGGACAAGATTATACCGGTATGCAATGATGAATCATCAAAAAAATAAAGTGTCTAAATGAAAGGTAACCGCGCGATTTTACTCAGATCAGTACTAATTGGATCGGAAACACTCGCAACGGTCAAGGAATAGCTCGATCTAATGGGGAGTTGGGAATTTGTCTTGAGATTGATATATCTCACTGGAACTATTCATACGTAGTCTCCTGGTACAGAGATCAAGAGTATATAATTCGGTAGAGATCACTTTTTCTCGCGGAAATGTCACACGCTCCCGTGGTGAACTTAATGAGACCCTCGCGAAGAATTTGATACACACAAATTGAGATAGGCGCAACGAATTATTGAGTACACCCGTGCGTGTCCACGTGTGTAGAACTGAGCATGTATTAAATATGTTGGTTTGTTATGTACACCTCCAGGTATCAACCACATACACCATGTTTTGCGTGTGATGATTCGTTTTCGTTGCTATTCTGGTGAGCACATGCATCAACCCTGTACACATACTCCTTTTGCTCTATAGTATGAGTATTCTTGATTTTAAAGACGGCTTTATGTGGCCAGTACTAAACTTGATCTGCAGAAAATTTCATTCGTGTCCAATTAAACATGTTAAGGCATTTCACCAGCGTACACTCGTTTCAGATGGTACCTTGGCGTTAGACTCGTTAGAAGCGCAGTACTACTCGTATCGGAAACTGTGATACTATAGAGCTTACATGCCTTCAAAATGGATAGATTAGACGAAACCTGCATATCAGATCGAGGAAAAGAAGAAGGCACATGCACATACTGTACGATGTGAATCGTCGCAGTGGATATATATATATATATATATATATACATATATATATAAGCATATTAAACGAGTACAATTCTTGCATTATTGGCATATATCTCCTTCAAATAATTCTACTACGATTGGCCGTATGAAACATATAGCCACAATTGTAGTCATACAGTTTGCACACAATATGCAAGCACGCATATGTGCTCTCTGTTCGAGACAATTTCACCTTTATGATCAAGGTCTCATAATGTATCATCAAATCAGTCGATGATTGCAGCCCTCTACGAAGTATAGAAGATACAGCAACATATCAGAGTACCACTGTACATTGTTACGTGTAGACATTGCAATCTGCAATAACAGATGAATAAACTATAAGTACCACAGCAAGCACTCTCTATACACCAGAATGCAAAGACGAGAGTGGAAAAACCGCATACAGACACGAGGGGAAACGTCGCAGTTGGCAGAGACTTCAGAGTTTGATTGTTGGTGAAAAATTACTTCTAGACGTTGCAGTTTTTGAGCTCGATGTACGGGATCAACATTTTGTAATACTATAGACGGGATACAAAACGATTAATGAAAGTCAGATAAATCCCCAAATGACTTAATGCACGTGTGATGAACACGAGCATTGCAAACATACTATATCGCGTTCAAGAAGTACTCCACGAGCTTATTAGAGATTAGCAACTTGTGGTAGCCATAAGACACTGTGACCATAGTATTCGGTGGTGCGTGGTCGCAGCACCTCTTTTATTTAGATGTGATTCATTTAGCGTTGTAGTACCTTTTTTATAGAGATGATATGGAAGTACGCCCAGAGTTGAAATCTCGATGGTACTGTAAATAGCTCAGTACACATACACATCTATAAACGTCCAATTTCCACGCAAAAGATTAGAGTCAGATAAAGCCATTGACTTCCCCAAAGCAGTACATAAATACACAGTACCGTGGATTTTGATATTTAATTTATTACTGAGCATGTTCGAGTCAATGAGTACGTTTGATAGCTCAGATAACACAGACTATATGGTGCTTGTAGCTGGCATCATAATTGTAAGCTATGATGCCGTCTTTTTCAAGACATAAAATAAATACATACTATATAAATACACAGAACACAGCATAGGAATGAGCACACAGTCCATATCTCAGTGTGTTTACGTATTTTAAATCATACCCTTCTTGTTCTATTTTCAAAAAAAAAGGTTATTGAAATCCTTTGGTTTTTGGTGTGAGGCTTATGTGGTGCGGGCGCACATGGTAGAGTGACGTGCTGTCATCCCCTTGTCCACATAAGCTCCGACAGACACCCCCGCGAACGACGTTATCCGTACGCGAGAGGCCATCACTTTCTATTTATTACTTATATTAATATATATCACTCCTGCTTGTGTTCGTAATCCTTTTCTACTAATAGAGAGTGGGTGGGTGGTGCTTTTTGGAATCTCTAATATTTCTGCGTAATACAGTGCGCTATTGTGTACTTTACAACTATGCGAGAGTGGTCTGTACGTTGTGTTTCAAGTACTATTTATACTTAAAAGCGAAACACTACTGCCACTAAACCTCGGAACTGCAGAGCGTTCTGCCCCCGTATCTATGCCATTTCTTGGAACGGCTCTTCTCGTGTCTGCCCTCGTGCGTTGGATACAAATCAAAGATGAGTATAAAAAGCCGCAGCTTTCAACTATTATACAGCTCCTATGCACGCGCCGTAAAAGCAATGAAACATTTGGTTTTTGGTGTGAGGCTTATGCGGTGCGGGCACACATAGTAAAGTGACGCGCTGTCATCCCCATGCCCACATAAGCTCGGACAGACACTCCCGCGAACGACGTTATCCGAATAGCGCATCGAGCAATTCCAAAGGCTCGAAGAGTTCAGATTGAGCGTGAAACGCGAGTTCGTTCCGACGAGAGCGCTTATTAGTCTAGCTTGCTGGCAAAAGCTGATGCGAGGGTACATATGTATCGGTGAACGATGCGTGCGTGATCGATTGCCGAGAGGCGCCAGTACACAAGAGGAGTGTTCGACTTCAACCGACCCAGAATCTTAGCTTTCTCGTCACTCAGTCCGGCTTCTTTTAGTGCTGATAAGCCGCCGATCCGTTGTGAGTAGTATGAGAAGCGACGGGTGTCAAGGCTGGTTGCCTTTACGAGGTGTTTGAGTTTTTATTACCATGTTGCTTTGCTAAGGGCTTTCCCCTGCAGTGAAAATAGGTGGTTATCGGCCGGTTCCTGATTGGAAATCGCAAGCTAGAGTAGCAGATGTGTTAGAGTAGACCTGAGGAAGCTTTTGCACGCCTACTGTTGTCGGGCGAGACTGCTTTGTCTTGAATGAAGGAAGCAGTATGAGAATATGATCCGAGTGTACACGAACGCCGCCCCGGTGCACGTGTAAAAAATTAAGTATGGCTTCAGTGTGGGTGTATAGCTAATTTACCACTTCGAAATAAAAAGAAAAAACCGAATAATACCACGACCCAGATCCATTCCAAGTCATTGGAATATCATTTGATAAGGGACGAAAATTAGTGAGAAGCATTTGTGGTGTAATGTCTTCGCGTTTGCGTTTCACACGAGGCAAACCCCGCTCTGCTTGCCAACGTTTGATACCTTTGCGCAGAAGCGTAAGTGCGGGTATTTGTGAAGCAGAATAGTCAGACCCCGATAGTTTGTACATGTGGCGCACGCCTAGCAGATAAGACGCAATGGAGTTCGGTTGGTGACTCCTAATACCTAACCAGCCGACATATAGAATCCAAATGTCTTCGCCATCTGGCAAGCTTTCTGCGAGCATTGTGTCGAGGGCAATCAGACCTTCGTGAGCAGCGAGATCCAAAATTTGACGTTGAGCTGTGCTGCTGTTGGAACGAGTTCTTGGGGCTGATCCTAACTGAAATGCTCCACGAAGAAAAATGCGGAGCAAGTTGCCCGTGACGTCGGAGTGGAAGGCAGCTGTGAAGGGAGGGGCAAAGAACAAAATAAGTGAACTCGGTCGTCCTATGCATAGGGAGGGGCAAAGAACAAAAAACCTGTGCGTTAGAGTTGTATATGCGCGTAAGCGGAATAAAACAATATCTACAATTTTTGTTGTGTATATACAAGTGGCTAAAAAAAGCGATCTGCAAACGTTTTTCTTGTGCGTGTGTTCTAGGAGAGAGTGCGGTCGGTATCCGGTACAAATTAGAAAATAGCAGGCGTACTTCATTCATTTTGTTGCGGAAAATCGCGTCTTATCTACCCCGGGTATGTGTGCGCATGTGATTGCTATATAATAGTAGATTTCGGTTATCGTCTGCATACGCAGCAAAGTCAACATTTTGGGTATAGGGCTAGTGCGGGTCTTGATTGCAGCGACTGCACCAAGGTTGTCAGATATTATGTTAACTGTGTGTCTCCTCCATCTTGCGCCAAATATGTCTGCCATATATACAATTGCCAATAGTTCGAGTGCTGTGATTGAGAATAGCTTGTCGCCTGAATTCAACATGTGATGGTGGTGGGAAAAAAAATACCACTCTCCGGACGATATAGAACATCCGCCACCGATCGATGTGCATGCGTCTACGATGATTGTTATATTCAGCAGTATTGGGCGTTGAATCAGTGATGTACCCAACCATTAATTGGGTATCCGCAGCGAGGAGCGAATGTCCTGGCGCACCGCCTAGGACACGCGAACAAGTTTATGAGTGGCAGGCTCTTTTCGTGGTAGCCATTAGACCCATGAGGTGTATGGCCGGGCTTGTGGGATTATTGTGCAGAGCCAATCAGTTTCCCACCGAGAGATGCGATGTCGTGAGCCGTAGCTGTGGTGCGGTTATGCCATGACAGCAGTAGCGTGTGATGAGCAGCGCGTCTCTGGGAGGATAAGCCTGTGGACAAAGTACCCTAGGCGGATATTTAGGACCGGATCTGAGGACCGGACCCTACAGAGAAATTTCGGACCGGACCAGAGGACCGGACCTAAGGGAATATTTGAGGATCAGACCAGAGGACCGGACCTAAGGGAATATTTGAGAATCGGACCAGAGGATCGGGCCTAGGGAATTATTTGAGGATTGAACCAGAGGACCGGACCGATTAGTGGAATAGAGAATTTAATGGGATGGAAGTGATGACTCATCTGAAACCATAAAGACGGGTATTTTCACATAACCCGATGGTAGAAAAAGTCTCGTTCCGCATATGATCGTGATTAGTAAATATAGCAGGCGCGCCATTCCTAATGGCACTTCTGATCGAGTTCACTTATTTCAGACTTAACACTCTTTATTAAGTGTTACTTGGTTTTGATCACATTTTTAAGTGACCGAATTACTGTATTTATTACATTACGTTCCTCACAGGTTAAGCTAACTAAAACAAATTAGTTATGTAATTTTTTGTTACACGATGAATGAAGTTACTACGGGAATAAGAATGCCTGTTATTTGATTCTTGAAACGACTGCTTGGAATTCATCTGCAGTCGCTATGGCATACTAATGAGGTGGCCACATATTTTTTCCTCTGATTCAATACCGGATGAAATACGAAAGCAGAGGTCTATACTATGCTAGACTATTGTATTATCTGGGACTCAACAATTGATTTCCGCGTTGGATAAGACCATACAGCATATGAAAGGGGTTAACAAGCGGAGCGGCAACTTAGGGTGGATGACACATGCGCATAACGCTATGGAGGTTATTTTGCTATTTCGGCTACTAAGTTAAAAAATTGGTATTTTTTTTTTGTTTATGGGTTGACTCGTTGTAAGGCACTGATACAGTCTGGACGGATATGGACCATTCACGACAAATATTTTCAGGTGCCGACCGCATTCTACAAGTTCTGACCTTACTAGCTATACGCATGGGACAACTTCATATTTGTGTCCCTCTAGGGCTGAGCCAGTCATCACTGTACAGGAGCTCGTGGAAGTGACTAATTCAGTTAAAATATATGCTGGTGGCTGAAGGTAAGCACTACAAGCTAGTATTGGGTAGAAGTGATACGGACTGGCGGTGACGTATAAGTATTACTTATGACGACATTACCTATGTGTAGGTTGACTTCAGTCAATACACTTTGAAATCATGTCCGTCAGTTACGGACCGGCCAATCATGCGACAGAAGAGAAACGTTACGAGTGAGTATGCCAATCAAAACACCTATGTATGGTTATGTGTAGGTGTGCAAAAAGTTCTCAAATCTTAGCTAACTGACATTCCCCTTGGAGTGGGGAATAGATAGCTAGTAAATCATCGACAAATCGGCGTAAATTTAAATCTGTTTTCAAAAATATATAATCCAGCGCTGCGCCTAGTCTTTCGAATATCTAGGGGCTACTGCGCAAGCTAAACGACAAGGTATACTGCTCGATCAAAGACAAATCCAACCAGTGGCACATCTTCCTTCCGTAGCCGGATAAGGCAAAGGCTGCTCGGATGTCCACCACGGATAATGTGGAACCTTAAGGGGCTGCAACAACATCCTCTAGTACCTGGCGTAAATGTATATACTCAAGTTCCCTAATTTTACATCCTCCTCCCGTAGCCGGGTGAGGCGAAAGGCCACCCGGATGTTCACCACGAATAGTGTGGAACCTTGGGGGGCTGCAGCAACATTCTCCAGTACCTGGCATAAATGTATATACTCAATTTTCCTAAATTTAATGTGTTGATTGATACTCGAGTGGCAGGGGTAAGAGAGGAAAACGTCGACGTTTTAGAGAGCCATCCCGGCGTAATTTTATAAGCACGCCAATAGAGAATAAATAGTAATATGACCACATTCCCGTACCTCACAAATAGATATAAGACCCGTAAGTACATTCTGGGCTATCTTATCCGCAATAGATGTTCGTGCCAACAGTGAATGGTCTTTAACAGATAAAAGTTCCTTATTTATAGTTTTTGGCGGACTGACCGTGTACCCTATTGGTGATCCCTGTACTAATATATCAGCGAGTACGACAATATTCTCGGGAGAGCACCGTTGGGGGTGCGAGACTATTAAACTAGTGTTTTTATGAGTGGATTTGGAATCGTGTGTATATGTACACGCTGTATTTTTTAATTTGTGCATGTATCCATACACACTTGGTGCGAGTGTATTGCGCATAGAGTTGTAGTCGAGAAAAATTCGTGTAGCGGGTGTGCTATGCGCGTGATGCGCAATAGTGAGTCTCTAGTAGACATCGTTGATGTTGTATTTGGGTTACAGTTTGCATCTGCAGCATGAAAGTGCATGGCCAGCCACTCATAGTGACACGGTATTCTATCATGTCTTCTACTGCAGCTTCATCTGTAATAAAGTGATACATATTGGATTGCAGTACGTCTGCTGCGGTCCTAAATATCTCACGCTTATTGCGGAGGCATACAGTACCTTCACCAAAGACCAAGGCATCGTTACCTTGATCGGTATTAGCTATGAGCCTGTTGTTATTCTTGACTTCGTGTAGTGTCAACTTACCCTGGTAGGTTTTGCGCGAGGGTGGCGAGTATGGTTGATGTACCTTCCTTCTACCGTACGAGGGAGAGAGGGGGGAGGATTAGGGCTTCATTCAACTGTTCGATAGATGCGTTCTGTCACAGGTGAGCCTGAATCATAGTTTGTTACAGGTAGTGGGTATTCTTGGTGTTATAGTGGAAAGATCGTTTTGTAGTGTTGTTGTGGTGGGTGGTTCTGTTGTGGTGTTATTGAGAGTTGATATCGTGGAAGTCGATGATGCTGGAAGTCTGTTGCGGGCTCTGGCTGCCTGGGCCTAGCTTGGTGTGTTGGATATTGTATGGGTTGTGCATGTGATTGTGCCAATAGTGCTGGATATAGTTTTGTAGAAATACGGCCTCCGGTCAGTCTAAAATATCAAGATCAATTGAGATAATACATTGGTTTTATTTTGTATTTTAAATAATTTAGTACAAGCTCTTTTTCCAATATTTCCAAAGTGTTCTAAATTCACTTTGATGGCTCCAATAGCCTGAGTATTTGGTATGACTCATCTACTTGGACCTATTTGAGACATTAGTAGATGTAGGATATTATAAACTAAATTTTATAATCTCTGAACTACTACTTATAGATTTTGGTCCTCCCGCCAATCACCAAAATCCAATAAGTCTTTTTCTTTTTTAACTTTTCTTCAGATGGAACTTTATTTATATCAGCTAATGTATTAACGTGACTTACGTTATTATGTCTATTTACAAATTAGGCAAGTGGTCATGAACATTTAGTACTTCTAGTGAAAATTTTTTCAATAAAGAAGACAGCTAGAGGTACGCCCTGTGTGATCGAGGATATTTAGGCTCTTAACAAGAGGCAGTCCCGATCATTCTTACACAAGCTACCACTGCTAAATCCTAACTGACTAAATTGTATTTTATCCATCGAAGTTTACATATTTTTCAGTTATTTAGTAGTTACAGTAGTGTACTGCTTCTAGACTGTCTGACATCGATTTTCTATCCAGAAAATACTATGGCTAAGGGTACTTTTAAAGGCAAGGGAGCCGCTAGCTCTAAGCCTGCTAAGCCTGCCGAGGTTCCTGAGGTCCCTGTGGAAACACCTAGCCTGTCTGGAGTTGAGCCTGCCGAGGATACTGTTGGGGAAGCAAATTCTGAGGTTGGTACAGAGGATTATTCTGAGGATGACTCGTCGGATCCTAAAGCCTTGGAAGAAGAGGTATCTACTACCGGGGAAAGGCTCACCAGCGTCCGTGTATCACCTAGGAGTGAAGCTCAGGACCCCAGCTTGCCCCCCCCACCACGTGCCGTCAAATATTGGGGATAAACGTCGAAAGGCTGGAAAATTCGTGGATACGAATGTCGGGGGGGCATTATAACTCCACATCTAAAGGACACTCCAGCACAAATCCGGAGTGAAAAGGAAGTATTGGACCTGTCCGAAAATTTCGGTTTCGCCATCGATGGAGAAGCCATTCCATTCAGCTCAAATCTTGGGGCCGAAGCTGAGGACGCCATAACTTGACAACGAGTGGTTGGATTCTCTCAATCTCGACGCCAATTGAACCGCACTGAAGCGCTCTTGAAGGAGCTAGCGGCAGCAGCAGTTGTGGACCCCTCTATCGTGTCCCACTTGGCTGATATTCTTCCTATACCGAAGAAGAAGAAAAAATTCGGGCCGAGTTTCGAACCCGAGACCTACTGGTTTACCAGCCAGTATGTTTACTACTAAGCCAGTTACCACTGGCGAGAGAGATAATATTTCAAAATTTAATCTCTATAGCTCTGATGCTACCATTGACCATCCTCTTGACAAACCTAACCCTGTCAGAGGATATGATCGTATGGAACTCGATGAGGCTTACCATCCTCGTAATATCGACCCTCATTTGTCAACTAACCCTGGTAATCACGATTTTGGCAATCGCTACACCAGTACCTCGTTAGAGAGTTCCCGCTCTAATCCTGAGGATGAGAGAAGTGAGAACCAGACATACTCGTCTCAGGCTATTACGCTCTGGTATGCAAGTCCTTGAGGACCGTCTATTGAATGACTCTGACCTTGACGATAGGAAAGCGGATAACATTCGCTATCTAATCGATAACAAGAGAAAGGAAATAGACACCATCTTGGCACTAGCAGCCCGTAGCACTGAGCATGAGCCTCGTGAACACTTAGAACCAAGCTTTATAAAGCAGCTAAGGTAACGCGCAGGCTGAGGTCGATTTCTCTACTAATGAGAGTACAGTGGAGACACTGAAGGCCTTCGACCAACTTAAGGAGTCTGCCAGCCTTAAGGATAAGCAGATGATGAATGCCTATATTCATTTCTGTGAGCCAGGTGAATGGCGAACTATCTTGAAGGCTCATGAGCCCAACTGGAAAGCCCTACCCTGGCACCAGTTGCATGATAATATACTTAACACCTTTTTTTGAAGATGCACGTGACCGTGAACTTCTAGAGTCTCGCAAGTTCTTTGCAAACGATACCACTATTCGAGGTGCTCTAGCTCATATGACACATATGAATACTGGATGGGTGGTCGTACCTATACTGGCGAATATTTATTAATTTGTCAGATGATGGAGACTCTGGGAGCTAACCTCTTTAAGAAAGTCAATGATGACATCATCGCCTATGGTGATTTGCGATCTATGCCTTGGTCTGTCTTTGAGAAGATAGTACACAAGCATACCAATTCCTCTACTAGAGTACTTAGTACCACGAGCTACACCCAGCCCACTAAGCGAAACGCAGTAGAGACTAATACTGCGCGTAGTACTAAGAAACCTCGCACTACTACTGAGGGGGGTACTGGCTCTACTTCTACCGAACCGAAAGGTGATAAGAAGGTGAGAGCGCCTTGCAAGAAGTGTGGTTACAACCTCACAAAACGTAATGGCAAGTGGAATGGTAGACACGACCCTGTTATGTGCACCAGGCAAGCCAGATTTTGGACACTATATGAAAGAGTGTGCTATTTGCAAGGGTACTAACGGTTGGCACAAAGAGGATTGCAAGGACTTACCGGACGTCCAAGTTAAGCACTGACAGTACCATATGTGCGCACTAGAGCAAGATTATGAGAAAATGTTCAATAAAATCTATACCAAAGGAGATGAACGTATCTTTCAAACAGTTTTCGTAAATGGAGAAAAAGTTATGGCACTATTTGATCCAGGGGCTGAAGTCTCTGCTATCTCACGCCGAGTAGCCTACGCTACAGATATGGCTGTCCATAACGAAACAACTGATTTAATCTTGGGAAATGGCAAAGTTACTACTTGCGAACAAGCCATTGACTATGCACACATAATGCTGTCAGATAGAAGAGAAGTGAAGACTCACCTAATCGTTACTGACATGTCTCAGAAATACGATTTAATTATAGGTATGACTGATCTTCTCAGTTTAGGTATAACACTCACTGGTCTGCCTAATGGGCTAGACCCGAATAAAGATCAGTCAGATGATAATATATGTTAAAGATACCTAAACCTCCGGAAGGTGAAGCAAAGGATATGATTCCGCACTTCACCGATATAATTATGGACTTAATTATACAAAACAGGAAGATTGCAATAACTGACTGGTGTATGTTTAAGTTCTCTAATGGGTACGTTAGACTTGACTTAACAAACGTCGACTTCTCTAAGTTAAAGTGTCCTTCACATAACTACGTGAGTTGGAGACACAAAGACGTTGTCAAAACCCAAATCGAAGATTGGTTAAAACAGGGTCTAATTGAAATCAATTATGATGCAACCCCAGTTAACTTAGCTCTCTTAGCGGTCGATCAATATAAATCTGATGGAACGTTTAGTAAAACAAGAGTAGTACTAGACCTGTCGCCAATCAACAAACTAATTCCGCAACATAGTTTTCCCTTACCTAAGATAAGCGAGATACTACGCAAAATGGAGGGTGCGACTATCTTTCCAAGATAGACTTAAAAGCTGCATTCCATCAACTACAAATATATCAGCCTCATAGGAAATACTTTTCCTTTACTTGGCAAGGTAAGAAGTACCAGTTTAAAGGTGCACCTGAAGGCTTACACATGTTACCTTCTTTCTTCCAACAAGTTATGATGGAACTATTTGCGGACCTGTCGTATAACGTATCAGTCTATTTAGATGATATAGTTATCTTTACAAAGACAGCACATGAACATGCTAAACTCGTTAAAGAAGTCTTAAAGCGACTTAATCATGCTAAACTTAAGATTAACGAAGACAAGTGTTCTTTTGCTAAAGATACTATACACTTACTTGGCTACAAAGTATCTGCAGCAGCAGGGTAGAAATTGATCCTGGCAAGAAACAGTTTCTGTTGGATTTATCAACACCAATTACTGGAAGAGATGTGAACTCTGTGTGTGGGTTTGTTAACTTCTTCTCGGATTCGGTACCGCATCTTTCTCATTACTTAAAGCCTTTCAGTCACCTACGGCTGCTGCACAAAGGACCTTTGGGAAAGCTTTGACTAAAGAATGTGATGATGCATTTAAACTAGTCAAAAGTAAAGTAATGGACGCACCCATCATGCAGTACCCTGTGGATGGTGTCCCATTCCAAGTAGCAACCGACGCTTCAGATCGAGCGGTAGGTGGAGTGCTTTACCAAACGATAAATGGTAAACCGCGCTACATACAATTCTTTAGCAAGAGTTATAATAAGAGTCAACGGAATTACCCTACCGTTAAACAAGAGCTCCTTGCTATAGTTACTGCGCTAAGACAGTTTAAAGACTACCTTTATGGAAGTTACTTTACTGTCGCCTGTGATCATCAAAAGTCTTTAACATACTTAAAAGATATGAACCCTGATTCACAGTTGGTGAGCCGCTGGCATGACATTATTGCCAAGTTCGCTTTTAATATAACACACATTCCAGGAATACATAACCATCTTCCTGACATGCTCTCTCGACTTGTGCCCGACTACCAGAAAACAGTCAAAGAGTTATTAGCAACCGATTGGATGCTAAATAAGAAATGGTTTAACCTCGCTCAATCACGATGGGGTCCATTTACTGTTGATATGTTCGCCGCAGAACATAACAAACAGGTTTCTGAATATAGGTCGTTGACTCATCCTAAAGGTGATGCATTTCAGCTTGACTTATCAAAGCATAATGCGTGGGCTAACCCACCTTGTCAACTTATCGCACAGTTGTTAAATTATGTTAATATTACTAAATCTACCATTACGCTGTGTTGTCCCTTACGTAACTCCGACCCATGGATACGTGATTTAATTAATATGATTCAAGACGAACCTATTTATGTCGACCGTGAAACCGACACGTTCTTGTATCAGGGATCCTATTCTATTAAGAAGACGCCTTGGAAACACACCATTGTTTGTCGCATCGGTCCTGCAGGTACCACTAAGTGGAAACCCTCAACCGAATTCTTAGCTAAACTAGAGGAGTCTAAAGAGTTTGAACAAAAGCTCAAGACTCGTACAACACATGCACCCAACAAGATTGTAGTCGAGGTAATGCCGATTGAAACGGCATTAGATCGTAAAAAACATGGAACTAGCTAAGGCCATGGATCAAAGACTCAAAACTCTAAGAGAACCTGAAGCTCGCACTCAACTACTTAAAGCGCTGCTTAAAGAACAGCCAGGAGTTGCGAAACAACTGAAGAAGATACTTCAACAATCCAATGTTGTCAATTATGTATCTCAGGACTCTACCCCTCCTGATACTGAGGTTGCCCTTTCCAACAGGACTATGGTTCATCCAGCCAGCGTTACGCAGAATCTGACTGACTTAGAGGAGCTCGAAAGTAGAGTTAAAATTATACATAATTTAACGCATCGAGCATATGAGCATACTTATAAAATGGCTATTCGTGCAGGGCTTGATCACCCGGCGCTGAAAGAAACCATACGTGAAGTATACCGACGCTGTACTGATTGTGAAAAGAACCAGATCAAGCGATACGGTTGGGCACCCCTAAAAAGTGTGACAGAAGACCAACCGATGCGCCGAGTCATAGTCGATTTGGTTAAACTCCCGCGATCCAAGCATACTGGCGATGTATATATCTGTCATTTCTTATGTGTGGCTTCGGGCTATAACTTGCTTTATGCAATACCGAACAAACGTCCACAAACAGTGGCAGAATTATGCTATCACGTCTTTAATGACTTCGGTTTCCCCGAGTACTATGTTCTGATAACGGTAGTGAGTTTTGTACCGACGTAATGGAGGCACTTATACTCGTATCAGGCATGACCCATAGGCGTGGTGTTCCTTACAAACCTCAAACGCAGGGTGCAAATGAGACACGTCATAGAGAACTTAAGAAACTCTTGCGTACCGCACTAGACGACGTTGAGGATATGTGGCCTTATCATTTGAAATGGGTTCAGACTCAAATGAATAACTGCATGAATCCTCAAACTGGAACACTCCCGTTTCACTATTTCTTTGGCCGCTATAGTGAATTACAAGCAACGTTTGATAAAACTGCGCCCGAGAAACACGCTACCCCGTGGCTACAAAGATCGAGCATATGCAGAACGTTGTTTACCCCTGTTTACTCGAGCACAAAATCGCGTCCTACTTAAAGCGTATGACCGATGGAATAACACTAAGAACATTGTTCAGTTCAAAGTCGGCGATTACGTTAACATTATAAATCGAAACGCCAACGTTACCGAACTCTCTTCTAAGACGATAGGACCTTTTGTTATTTCCTACCATGATGAGAAGAGTGATACTTACGAAGTGAATAACATTGATGGTACTAGCGCAACCAATCTAGGCACTCACCGTATCCCTACCTCCGAACTCTCATTCGCTCGCTCATTTGATTCTGATGTACCAGTTATGGAGTCACAAGTCAAAGATATAATTGACAAAACATCCGAAGACGGTTACACTTACTACAAGACCCGTTTCATGGATGGGACAGTAGCTTGGCTAACCTCCGATGCATTTCGTGAATCTCGCGACTTTCTTCGTATCTTTAATAAGAAATGGAATAAGCGTTTACATAAGAACACACGAGATAAACGAAAAGGGTTTCCTCAGGTGACTACAAACCCTGACGGATCTGAAATTCCCTATTTGCCACCTACTTCCTACGTGACTAAACTTTCTGATCTGCTTACCAACAGTGCAGAAAATTGTTCAAAACTTACTTACTAATGAAGAACAGCCTTTGGCTATTACCTTACCAAATAATAAACGTAAGGCGCCTACATCGGAAATGGTTACTGGACCAAATACTAAACGACATAGAGTACAACATGAGTCTTGAACTCGTACATATAGGCACATACTTACTCGATAAGTCATGACCGAAACCGTTTTTACTTTGGTTTTCGCTTTACCAACTAGATCGTATCTTAACGTACGTTCGTAGTTCTAAAAGCTACTGGGGCTATGTAGAAATACGGCCTCCGGTCAGTCTAAAATATCAAGATCAATTGAGATAATACATTGGTTTTATTTGTATTTTAAATAATTTAGTACAAGCTCTTTTTCCAATATTTCCAAAGTGTTCTAAATTCACTTTGATGGCTCCAATAGCCTGAGTATTTGGTATGACTCATCTACTTGGACCTATTTGAGACATTAGTAGATGTAGGATATTATAAACTAAATTTTATAATCTCCGAACTACTACTTATAGATTTTGGTCCTCCCGCCAATCTCCAAAATCCAATAAGTCTTTTTATTTTTTTAACTTTTCTTCAGATGGAACTTTATTTATATCAGCTAATGTATTAACGTGACTTACGTTATTATGTCTATTTACAAATTAGGCAAGTGGTCATGAACATTTAGTACTTCTAGTGAAAATTATTCAATAAAAGAACAGCTAGAGGTACGCCCTGTGTGATCGAGGATATTTAGGCTCTTAACAAGAGGCAGTCCCGATATGCGAGAGTGGTCTGTGCGTTGTGTTTCAAATACTATTTATACTTAGAAGCAAAAACACTACTGTCACCACTAAAAAATTGAACTACAGGATAGCGTTCTGCCCCCCCATATTTATGTCGAATCTTGTATCGGCCGTTCTTGTGTGTGCCATCGTGCGTGAGATACAAATTAAATAATAGTACAAAAAATCCGCTGCTTTCAACTATTATACAGCTCTCATGCACGCGCCGTAAAAACAAGATAAACATGTCTCCGATATGATGGCGACTGAAATGTTGAAACTGCACCCCTAACTTCTAGTCCCCAACTTTTAATTTTGACGACTGAATTAGTTAGCCAGGGCTTTCACAACTTACAGCCCGCTAACTTGCCTTTCAACGCGTTAAAACATTTCGTACACGAAGTTTTCCTTCAATTGGCCTTTTTGTAGGCGTATTTCTACAGAACGTGATTTTGCTTGGGGCCTAAATATAGGGAAATACATAACAGACAGAGAAAAGTCGTTAATGAAGTCTGGAAGGACTTCAAGAACTCCCGCTGTTACTTTTGATTTGTTTACAAAAAAAAAAAATACTTATGACAGAGTATTTCATTGGCTTTTTTTTTTTTGGCGCGTTGGTCGCCACACGAAAATATCGGAAAGCGATGACATCATGATGGGCTAATAAAATTGCATGACGTCACTACTGACTGGCGTGTGGAGATGTACTTTCTTTTTATATGTTTTACTTTTAAAAAAAGACAATTAATATCAATATAGTTCTGATGTAAATAGTTCTGATAAAAATAGTTCTGATGTAAATCTCGTAAATACACGACAAGCACGTAGAGAAGTCTTTATCTTTCGATCGACCTCAATAGATTGCAGTAGAGTTTCATTGACGTGGGTTGTGGGGTTTTGTATTTTAATGCTCAGAGTGGAAGAGAACCAATACACAGCCAATCCCATAATATCACCTGGCGGATGGTGTGATTTTTTAAGTATGCGTCAAACTGTCAAACAACGCGAGAGTGCATCTTGGAACTGAATACAACCCATCGGACGAGGATGAATATAGGCCGTTGCACCAGATCTGTGAGGGTCATAAGAAAAAAAAATGGTATGTATATTGATTAGAGCATATACTGTAAAGTGATGTGTCTGGGTACGTATCATTCAAATGTGACAAAGACATCAAGTTCCTGTATATACCTCTATCATATCGAATTCGGAGTGGATACAGAGACGTTGAAGTAGATTTGGAAAAGTATTGATAGACACTTTTGTAAATAAGTATTACGCAGTGAACTAGTTATTATGTTGGAAGGAATGAGGAATGAAAGGTCTGGTCTTATGGACGTACCGCGATCTATTGAATTCTTGGAAGCAAGCTTATCTCATCACACTTGTAACTTTCTACGCTGTACGCAAAGTGTAAAAATAGCTTGTAAAGTGGAGTGGTAGGTTATATAAAAGTAAGTGGTGTATTGAAAT
>LUCW03002012.1:0-13371 GCA_001586965.3 Sphaeroforma sirkka | reverse complement strand
ATTGCTATATAATAGTAGATTTCGGTTATCGTCTGCATATAAGCAAAGTCACTACATTTGGGTATAGGGCTAGTGCAATATCTCTTGGATGCAGCTGACTGCACCAAGGTTGTCAGATATTATGTTAACTGCTGTATCTCCCTCCATCTTGCGCCAAACAGGTTCGCTATACAGACAATTGCCCAATAAATCAGTGCCTTGATTGAGAATGGCATCCTTACAGAATTTAACATGTGATGGGTGGTGGGGAAAAAATACCACTCTCGGACGATATAAGAACATCCGCCACCGATCGATGTGCATGCGTCTACGATGATTGTTATATTCAGCAGTATTGGGCGTTGAATCAGCGATGTACCCAAACCATTGGTTGGGTATCTCGCAGCGAAGAGCGAATGTCCTGGCGCAACCGCCTAGGACACGCAGTTTTAAGTTTATGAGTGGTAGGCTCTTTTTCGTGGTAGCCATTAGACCCATAAGGGGTGTGTTATGGCCGGGCTTGTGGGATTATTGTGCAGAACCAATCCAGTTTCCCACCGAGAGAGATGCGATGTCGTGAGCCGTAGCTGTACAGTGCGGTTATGCCATGACAGCAGTAGCGTGTGATGAGCAGCGCGTCTCTGGGAGGATAAGCCTGTGGACAAAAGTACCCTAGGCGGATATTTAGGACCCCGGATCTGAGGACCGGACCCTACAGAGAAATTTCGGACCGGACCAGAGGACCGGACCTAAGGGAATGCCTGTTGAGATCAGACCAGAGGACCGGACCTAAGCAGGAATATTTGAGGAATCGGACCAGAGGGATCAGGCCTAGGGAGTTATTTTAGGATTGAACCAGAGGACCGGACCGATTTAGTGGAATAGAGAATTTAATGGGATGGAAGTGATGACTCATCTGAAACCATAAAGACGGGTATTTTCACATAACCTGTGATGGTAGAAAAAGTCTCGTTCCGCATATGATCGTGATTAGTAAATATAGCAGGCGCGCCATTCTAATGGCACTTCTGATCGAGTTCACTTATTTCCAGACTTAACACTCTTTATTAAGTGTTACTTGGTTTTGATCATTTTTAAGTGACCGAATTACTGCTTATTTGCATACATTACGTTCTCACAGGTTAAGCTAACTAAAACAAGTGAGTTATGTAATTTTTTTTTGTTACACGATGAATGAAGTTACTACGGGAATAAGAATGCCTGTTATTTGATTCTTGAAACGACTGCTTGGAATTCATCTGCAGTCGCTATGGCATTATAATGAGGTGGCCACATATTTTTCCTCTGATTCAATACCGGATGAAATACGAAAGCAGAGGTCTATACTATGCTAGAACTATTGTATTATCTGGGACTCAACAATTGATTTCCGCGTTGGATAAGACCATACAGCATATGAAAGGGGTTAACAAGCGGAGCGGCAACTTAAGTGATGACACATGCGCATAACGCTATGGAGGTTATTTTGCTATTTCGGCTACTAAGTTAAAAAATTGGTATTTTTTTTTTTTGTTTATGGGTTGACTCGTTGTAAGGCACTGATACAGTCTGGACGGATATGGACCATTCACGACAAATATTTTCAGGTGCCGACCGCATTCTACAAGTTCTGACCTTACTAGCTATACGCATGGGACAACTTCATATTGTGTCCCTCTAGGGCTGAGCCAGTCATCACTGTACAGGAGCTCGTGGAAGTGACTAATTCAGTTAAAATATATGCTGGTGGCTGAAGGTAAGCACTACAAGCTAGTATTGGGTAGAAGTGATACGGACTGGCGGTGACGTATAAGTATTACTTATGACGACATTACCTATGTGTAGGTTGACTTCAGTCAATACACTTTGAAATCATGTCCGTCAGTTACGGACCGGCCAATCATGCGACAGAAGAGAAAAACGTTACGAGTGAGTATGCCAATCAAAACACCTATGTATGGTTATGTGTAGGTGTGCAAAAAGTTCTCAAATCTTAGCTAACTGACATTCCCCTTGGAGTGGGGAATAGATAGCTAGTAAATCATCGACAAATCGGCGTAAATTTAAATCTGTTTTCAAAAAAATATATAATCCAGCGCTGCGCCTAGTCTTTCGAATATCTAGGGGCTACTGCGCAAAGCTAAACGACAAGGTATACTGCTCGATCAAAGACAAATCAACCAGTGGCACATCTTCCTTCCGTAGCCGGATAAGGCAAAAGGCTGCTCGGATGTCCACCACGGATAATGGGAACCTTAGGGGCTGCAACAACATCCTCTAGTACCTGGCGTAAATGTATATACTCAAGTTCCCTAATTTTACATCCTCCTCCCGTAGCCGGGTGAGGCGAAAAGGCCACCCGGATGTTCACCACGAATAGTGTGGAACCTTGGGGGGCTGCAGCAACATTCTCAGTACCTGGCATAAATGTATATACTCAATTTTCCTAAATTTAATGTGTTGATTGATACTCAGTGGCAGGGGGTAAGAGAGGAAAACGTCGACGTTTTAGAGAGCCATATCCGGCGTAATTTTATAAACACGCCAATAGAGAATAAATAGTAATATGACCACATTCCCGTACCTCACAAATAGATATAAGACCCGTAAGTACATTCTGGGCTATCTTATCCGCAATAGATGTTCGTGCCAACAGTGAATGGTCTTTAACAGATAAAAGTTCCTTATTTATAGTTTTTGGCGGACTGACCGTGTACCTATTGGTGATCCTGTACTAATATATCAGCGAGAGTACGACAATATTCTCGGGAGAGCACCGTTGGGGGGTGCGAGACTATTAAACTAGTGTTTTTATGAGTGGATTTGGAATCGTGTGTATGTGTACACGCTGTATTTTTTTAATTTGTGCATGTATCCATACACACTTTGGTGCGAGTGTATTGCGCATAGAGTTGTAGTCGAGAAAAATTCGTGTAGCGGGTGTGCTATGCGCGTGATGCGCAATAGTGAGTCTCTAGTAGACATCGTTGATGTTGTATTTGGGTTACAGTTTGCATCTGCAGCATGAAAGTGCATGGCCAGCCACTCATAGTGACACGGTATTCTATCATGTCTTCTACTGCAGCTTCATCTGTAATAAAAGTGATACATATTGGATTGCAGTACGTCTGCTGCGGTCCTAAATATCTCACGCTTATGCGGAGGCATACAGTACCTTCACCAAAGACCAAGGCATCGTTACCTTGATCGGTATTAGCTATGAGCCTGTTGTTATTCTTGACTTCGTGTAGTGTCAACTTACCCTGGTAGGGAGGTTTTGCGCGAGGGTGGCGAGTATGGTTGATGTACCTTCCTTCTACCGTACGAGGGAGAGAGGAGGATTAGGGCTTCATTCAACTGTTTTGTATTTTAAATAATTTAGTACAAGCTCTTTTTTTTCCAATATTTCCAAAGTGTTCTAAATTCACTTTGATGGCTCCAATAGCCTGAGTATTTGGTATGACTCATCTACTTGGACCTATTTGAGACATTAGTAGATGTAGGATATTATAAACTAAATTTTATAATCTCCGAACTACTACTTATAGATTTTGGTCCTCCCGCCAATCTCCAAAATCCAATAAGTCTTTTTTTCTTTTTTTAACTTTTCTTCAGATGGAACTTTATTTATATCAGCTAATGTATTAACGTGACTTACGTTATTATGTCTATTTACAAATTAGGCAAGTGGTCATGAACACTTAGTACTTCTAGTGAAAATTATTCAATAAAGAACAGCTAGAGGTACGCCCTGTGTGATCGAGGATATTTAGGCTCTTAACAAGAGGCAGTCCCGATCATTCTTACACAAGCTACCACTGCTAAATCCTAACTGACTAAATTGTATTTTAGTTTAATATAGTTTGAAACCTAGTAATTTCCATCGAAGTTTACATATTTTTTCAGTTATTTAGTAGTTACAGTAGTGTACTGCTTCTAGACTGTCTGACATCGATTTACTATCCAGCAAATACTATGGCTAAGGGTACTTCTAAAGGCAAGGGAGCCGCTAGCTCTAAGCCTGCTAAGCCTGCCGAGGTTCCTGAGGTCCCTGTGGAAACACCTAGCCTGTCTGGAGTTGAGCCTGCCGAGGATACTGTTGGGGAAGCAAATTCTGAGGTTGGTACAGAGGATTATTCTGAGGATGACTCGTCGGATCCTAAAGCCTTGGAAGAAGAGGTATCTACTACCGCGGAAAGGCTCGCCAGCGTCCGTGTATCACCTAGGAGTGAAGCTCAGGACCCCAGCTTGCCCCCCTGACCACGTGCCGTCAAATATTGGGGATAAACGTCGAAAGGCTGGAAAATTCGTGGATACGAATGTCGGGGGCATTATAACTCCACATCTAAAGGACACTCCAGCACAAATCCGGCGTGAAAAGGAAGTATTGGACCTGTCCGAAAATTTCGGTTTCGCCATCGATGGAGAAGCCATTCCATTCAGCTCAAATCTTGGGGCCGAAGCTGAGGACGCCATAACTCGACAACGAGTGGTTGGATCCTCTCAATCTCGACGCCAATTGAACCGCACTGAAGCGCTCTTGAAGGAGCTAGCGGCAGCAGCAGTTGTGGACCCCTCTATCGTGTCCCACTTGGCTGATATCCTTCCTATACCGAAGAAGAAAAAATTTCGGGCCGGGTTTCGAACCCGAGACCTACTGGTTTACCAGCCAGTATGTTTACCACTAAGCCAGTTACCACTGGCGAGAGAGATAATATTTCAAAATTTAATCTCTATAGCTCTGATGCTACCATCGACCATCCTCTTGACAAACCTAACCCTGTCAGAGGATATGATCGTATGGAACTCGATGAGGCTTACCATCCTCGTAATATCGACCCCCTCATTTGCCAACTAACCCTGGTAATCACGATTTTGGCAATCGCTACACCAGTACCTCGTTAGAGAGTTCCCGCTCTAATCCTGAGGATGAGGAAGTGAGAACCAGACATACTCGTCTCAGGCTATTACGCTCTGGTATGCAAGTCCTTGAGGACCGTCTATTGAATGACTCTGACCTTGACGATAGGAAAGCGGATAACATTCGCTATCTAATCGATAACAAGAGAAAGGAAATAGACACCATCTTGGCACTAGCAGCCCGTAGCACTGAGCATGAGCCTCGTGAACACTTAGAACCAAGCTTTATAAAGCAGCTAGGTAACGCGCAGGCTGAGGTCGATTTCTCTACTAATGAGAGTACAGTGGAGACACTGAAGGCCTTCGACCAACTTAAGGAGTCTGCCAGCCTTGGGGATAAGCAGATGATGAATGCCTTTATTCATTTCTGTGAGCCAGGTGAATGGCGAACTATCTTGAAGCTCATGAGCCCAACTGGAAAGCCCTACCCTGGCACCAGTTGCGTGATAATATACTTAACACCTTTTTTGAAGATGCACGTGACCGTGAACTTCTAGAGTCTCGCAAGTTCTTTGCGAACGATACCACTATTCGAGGTGCTCTAGCTCATATGACACATATGAATACTCGGATGGGTGGTCGTACCTATACTGGCGAATATTTATTAATTTGTCAGATGATGGAGACTCTGGGAGCTAACCTCTTTAAGAAAGTCAATGATGACATCATCGCCTATGGTGATTTGCGATCTATGCCTTGGTCTGTCTTTGAGAAGATAGTACACAAGCATACCAATTCCTCTACTAGAGTACTTAGTACCACGAGCTACACCCAGCCCACTAAGCGAAACGCAGTAGAGACTAATACTGCGCGTAGTACTAAGAAACCTCGCACTACTACTGGAGGGGTACTGGCTCTACTTCTACCGAACCGAAAGGTGATAAGAAGGTGAGAGCGCCTTGCAAGAAGTGTGGTTACAACCTCACAAAACGTAATGGCAAGTGGAATGGTAGACACGACCCTGTTAAGTGTGCACCAGGCAAGCCAGATTTTGGACACTATATGAAAGAGAGTGTGCTACTTGCAAGGGTACTAACGGTTGGCACAAAGAGGATTGCAAGGACTTACCAGACGTCCAAGTTAAGCACTGACAGTACCATATGTGCGCACTAGAGCAAGATTATGAGAAAATGTTCAATAAAATCTATACCAAAGGAGATGAACGTATCTTTCAAACAGTTTTCGTAAATGGAGAAAAGTTATGGCACTATTTGATCAGGGGCTGAAGTCTCTGCTATCTCATGCCGAGTAGCCTACGCTACAGATATGGCTGTCCATAACGAAACAACTGATTTAATCTTGGGAAATGGCAAAGTTACTACTTGCGAACAAGCCATTGACTATGCACACATAATGCTGTCAGATAGAGAGAGAGTGAAGACTCACCTAATCGTTACTGACATGTCTCAGAAATACGATTTAATTATAGGTATGACTGATCTTCTCAGTTTAGGTATAACACTCACTGGTCTGCCTAATGGGCTGGACCCGAATAAAGATCAGTCAGATGATAATATGTTAAAGATACCTAAACCTCCGGAAGGTGAAGCAAAGGATATGATTCCGCACTTCACCGATATAATTATGGACTTAATTATACAAAACAGGAAGATTGCAATAACTGACTGGTGTATGTTTAAGTTCTCTAATGGGTACGTTAGACTTGACTTAACAAACGTCGACTTCTCTAAGTTAAAGTGTCCTTCACATAACTACGTGAGTTGGAGACACAAAGACGTTGTCAAAACCCAAATCGAAGATTGGTTAAAAACAGGGTCTAATTGAAATCAATTATGATGCAACCCCAGTTAACTTAGCTCTCTTAGCGGTCGATCAATATAAATCTGATGGAACGTTTAGTAAAACAAGAGTAGTACTAGACCTGTCGCCAATCAACAAACTAATTCCGCAACATAGTTTTCCCTTACCTAAGATAAGCGAGATACTACGCAAAATGGAGGTGCGACTATCTTTTCCAAGATAGACTTAAAAGCTGCATTCCATCAACTACAGATATATGAGCCTCATAGGAAATACTTTTCCTTTACTTGGCAAGGTAAGAAGTACCAGTTTAAAGGTGCACCTGAAGGCTTACACATGTTACCTTCTTTCTTCCAACAAGTTATGATGGAACTATTTGCGGACCTGTCGTATAACGTATCAGTCTATTTAGATGATATAGTTATCTTTACAAAGACAGCACATGAACATGCTAAACTCGTTAAAGAAGTCTTAAAGCGACTTAATCATGCTAAACTTAAGATTAACGAAGACAAGTGTTCTTTTGCTAAAGATACTATACACTTACTTGGCTACAAAGTATCTGCAGCAGGGGTAGAAATTGATCCTGGCAAGAAACAGTTTCTGTTGGATTTATCAACACCAATTACTGGAAGAGATGTGAACTCTGTGTGGGGTTTGTTAACTTCTTCTCGGATTCGGTACCGCATCTTTCTCATTACTTAAAAGCTTTCAGTCACCTACGGCTGCACAAAGGACCTTTGGGAAAGCTTTGGACTAAAGAATGTGATGATGCATTTAAACTAGTCAAAAGTAAAGTAATGGACGCACCCATCATGCAGTACCCTGTGGATGGTGTCCCATTCAAGTAGCAACCGACGCTTCAGATCGAGCGGTAGGTGGAGTGCTTTACCAAACGATAAATGGTAAACCGCGCTACATACAATTCTTTAGCAAGAGTTATAATAAGAGTCAACGGAATTACCCTACCGTTAAACAAGAGCTCCTTGCTATAGTTACTGCGCTAAGACAGTTTAAAGACTACCTTTATGGAAGTTACTTTACTGTCGCCTGTGATCAAAAGTCTTTAACATACTTAAAAGATATGAACCCTGATTCACAGTTGGTGAGCCGCTGGCATGACATTATTGCCAAGTTCGCTTTTAATATAACACACATTCCAGGAATACATAACCATCTTCTGACATGCTCTCTCGACTTGTGCCCGACTACCAGAAAACAGTCAAAGAGTTATTAGCAACCGATTGGATGCTAAATAAGAAATGGTTTAACCTCGCTCAATCACGATGGGGTCCATTTACTGTTGATATGTTCGCCGCAGAACATAACAAACAGGTTTCTGAATATAGGTCGTTGACTCATCCTAAAGGTGATGCATTTCAGCTTGACTTATCAAAGCATAATGCGTGGGCTAACCCACCTTGTCAACTTATCGCACAGTTGTTAAATTATGTTAATATTACTAAATCTACCATTACGCTGTGTTGTCCCTTACGTAACTCCGACCCATGGATACGTGATTTAATTAATATGATTCAAGACGAACCTATTTATGTCGACCGTGAAACCGACACGTTCTTGTATCAGGGATCCTATTCTATTAAGAAGACGCCTTGGAAACACACCATTGTTTGTCGCATCGGTCCTGCAGGTACCACTAAGTGGAAACCCTCAACCGAATTCTTAGCTAAACTAGAGGAGTCTAAAGAGTTTGAACAAAAGCTCAAGACTCGTACAACAACACATGCACCCAACAAGATTGCAGTCGAGGTAATGCCGATTGAAACGGCATTAGATCGTAAAAACATGGAACTAGCTAAGGCCATGGATCAAAGACTCAAAACTCTAAGAGAACCTGAAGCTCGCACTCAACTACTTAAAGCGCTGCTTAAAACACAGCCAGGAGTTGCGAAACAACTGAAGAAGATACTTCAACAATCCAATGTTGTCAATTATGTATCTCAGGACTCTACCCTCCTGATACTGAGGTTGCCCTTTCCAACAGGACTATGGTTCATCCAGCCAGCGTTACGCAGAATCTGACTGACTTAGAGGAGCTCGAAAGTAGAGTTAAAATTATACATAATTTAACGCATCGAGCATATGAGCATACTTATAAAATGGCTATTCGTGCAGGGCTTGATCACCCGGCGCTGAAAGAAACCATACGTGAAGTATACCGACGCTGTACTGATTGTGAAAAGAACCAGATCAAGCGATACGGTTGGGCACCCCTAAAAGTGTGTGACAGAAGACCAACCGATGCGCCGAGTCATAGTCGATTTGGTTAAACTCCGCGATCAAGCATACTGGCGATGTATATATCTGTCATTTCTTATGTGTGGCTTCGGGCTATAACTTGCTTTATGCAATACCGAACAAACGTCCACAAACAGTGGCAGAATTATGCTATCACGTCTTTAATGACTTCGGTTTCCCCGAGTACTATGTTCTGATAACGGTAGTGAGTTTTGTACCGACGTAATGGAGGCACTTATACTCGTATCAGGCATGACCCATAGGCGTGGTGTTCCTTACAAACCTCAAACGCAGGGTGCAAATGAGACACACGTCATAGAGAACTTAAGAAACTCTTGCGTACCGCACTAGACGACGTTGAGGATATGTGGCCTTATCATTTGAAATGGGTTCAGACTCAAATGAATAACTGCATGAATCCTCAAACTGGAACACTCCCGTTTCACTATTTCTTTGGCCGCTATAGTGAATTACAAGCAACGTTTGATAAAACTGCGCCCGAGAAACACGCTACCCCGTGGCTACAAAGATCGAGCATATGCAGAACGTTGTTTACCCCTGTTTACTCGAGCACAAGAATCGCGTCCTACTTAAAGCGTATGACCGATGGAATAACACTAAGAACATTGTTCAGTTCAAAGTCGGCGATTACGTTAACATTATAAATCGAAACGCCAACGTTACCGAACTCTCTTCTAAGACGATAGGACCTTTTGTTATTTCCTACCATGATGAGAAGAGTGATACTTACGAAGTGAATAACATTGATGGTACTAGCGCAACCAATCTAGGCACTCACCGTATCCCTACCTCCGAACTCTCATTCGCTCGCTCATTTGATTCTGATGTACCAGTTATGGAGTCACAAGTCAAAGATATAATTGACAAAACATCCGAAGACGGTTACACTTACTACAAGACCCGTTTCATGGATGGGACAGTAGCTTGCTAACCTCCGATGCATTTCGTGAATCTCGCGACTTTCTTCGTATCTTTAATAAGAAATGGAATAAGCGTTTACATAAAACACACGAGATAAACGAAAAGGGTTTCCTCAGGTGACTACAAACCCTGACGGATCTGAAATTCCCTATTGCCACCTACTTCCTACGTGACTAAACTTTCTGATCTGCTTACCAACAGTGCAGAAAATTGTTCAAACTTACTTACTAATGAAGAACAGCCTTTGGCTATTACCTTACCAAATAATAAACGTAAGGCGCCTACATCGGAAATGGTTACTGGACCAAATACTAAACGACATAGAGTACAACATGAGTCTTGAACTCGTACATATAGGCACATACTTACTCGATAAGTCATGACCGAAACCGTTTTTTACTTTGGTTTTCGCTTTACCAACTAGATCGTATCTTAACGTACGTTCGTAGTTCTAAAAGCTACTGGGGGCTATGTAGAAATACGGCCTCCGGTCAGTCTAAAATATCAAGATCAATTGAGATAATACATTGGTTTTATTTGTATTTTAAATAATTTAGTACAAGCTCTTTTTCCAATATTTCCAAAGTGTTCTAAATTCACTTTGATGGCTCCAATAGCCTGAGTATTTGGTATGACTCATCTACTTGGACCTATTTGAGACATTATTAGATGTAGGATATTATAGGATTTTATAATCTCCGATACTTATAAATTTTGGTCCTCCCGCCAATCTCAAATCAATAAGTCTTTTTCTTTTTTTAACTTTTCTTCAGATGGAACTTTATTTATATCAGCTAATGTATTAACGTGACTTACTTGCGTTATTATGTCTATTACAAATTAGGCAAGTGGTCATGAACACTTAGTACTTCTAGTGAAAATCATTCAATAAAAAACAGCTAGAGGTACGCCCTGTGTGATCGAGGATATTTAGGCTCTTAACAAGAGGCAGTCCCGATCATTCTTACACAAGCTACCACTGCTAAATCGTAACTGATTAAATTGTATTTTTAGTTTATTATGGTTTGAAACCTTATATATATATATATATATAGTATATATATATATATATACATATATATATATATATATATATATATATATGTATGTATATATATATATATATATATATATATATATATATATATATATATATATATATATATATATATATATATATATATATATATATTATATATATATATATATATATATATATATATATATATATATTGTATTTATATGTATATATAGTTATATATATATAGATATTGATAATATAAATATTGGATATATGCCGCTCTACAATTGGTTTATTTTCATTTATTCACATTATACACTATGTAGTATTATACATTAACCTAGTAGAGCCTTAAACTCATATTTTGCCTTTTGGACTGCTTTGGTAAACATTCTTTCTAGCTCTTCAACACCATCAAATTCTAGTATATAGCTTTCTTGAGTTTCAGTATTTCTTTCGAAAGTGTAGCTATGTCTCGCACGTTGTCGCTATCAATGAGCATCTGTACCTCCTTTAAAATGGTTTGTTCATAGTTTCGTCGCTTTACTTTGAACGCTCCAATTCTTTCATATAGCCTGTTCTTTCCTATTTAGCTCCTTTTCATGTTTGACGCTGCGTGTAATGTCCGGTTGATGTTGTGGAAACACCGGGTCAGCGCAATCAGAAATTTTTGTGTCTTCACATTCAATCGCACTAGACATCCCAGTAGTTAGTGGACCTCCAGCAACAGCACAGAGTGCTTCTAAAGCACCCTCCCCACGTGGCAATATGTGCGTGTACAACATCAGTGCACAAATCTTGCCATTAAAGAAATCCATAAATGTGGGCGCATAATGGCCAGATTTTTCTTTTTTTTGTTTGCACAATAGTAAAGCTAGATTGGGCAACTTTCCACCAAGAAGATTAGTATGTTTCTCACGGCTGTCTTTGCAAATAATGTCTCCAAACATCTTTCGGGCCTGTGTTGTAAATATCATATCCATAGGATTGACGATAGCATTCAGGACATCTCAGTTATTTTTCCACTGTTCGAGTGGAGGAGGCTGGATACTGTGTGACTTATTTCTACGCCGTTCAGCTAACTTGTCAGCGTGCTTAGTTACTTGTGCTTGCAGAATAGCATCGTCAACATTATCATCATCGCTGTCAGAATCGCTTGTATCGGATTCACCATCACTAATAATTATTTCGTTGTCATGTTCCATGCATAATCGGTATTCATAAAAATCTTGAGTTACATCAGACCCAATGTCTCCGGGTAGCCTTATTGTCAAGCATAGCTCGTGTATCACACTCTTCTAGTATGATACAAGCCCATCGTAGGGTTTCTCATCCGTAATAATTGCACAGAATTGTGCAAATGCATTGTCAGTCTTTCAAGCGTCATCGCCTCATCCTTCTGTTCTGCTGAATTTCTTGTTTTGTCTTTCTTCACATTTGTCTTGCTTATTACTATGTTTCTAGAGCGGTCGAGAGCCAATTAGAGAGCCAGTTGTCGCTCTATCATTATCATATAACACCTGAATTATTCGCTGTTTGGACTGGACGCTAAACCCCTTCTTGTCAACTACATCATAAAACATGATTTCGTGAATACACAATTTCACCTGCTGCATCACGTTTGACAGGTACCCCTTAATGGTAAGATTCAGCATCTCTTCCCTTCGTATGTTCTTTTCAGCCCATTCAATGAAGCCGTACTTGAATAATTTGGCTGCTGCTGCCAAAAGTCTTGCTGCACTCTTTGTCTCTCCTTGAAAATCTGGGTCTGCATCTTCATTCAGATCAGAAGTCTGAAGAGCTCTCGAAGACGCTTGAGAAGTGATCGCCATCTGATTGATTGATTCGACGAAGATGCTTAGATTCTGCATGGGATTGGCTTCAACTGAGGAAGTCAATTTTTTTATGTGCTGCGTCCCCAAAGTATTGTTCAGATTCGATGCCAGCATTTAGCCTGCTGTTGCGATGCCGACATGGTATAGTTTGCAGTGAGTCAATAACACTTGTACAATATTGATCACATTCATGGTCTTCGTTTTTATATTTCTGTGTTATTCATCTGTTCCCTCTCTGCTGTTGTCCATAGATAATCAGATGTGGATCTACCGCGAGTAACTTAGACACAACTTCATATAGTATGTGAGTGTGTACAAATTGAGTTGAGCGCTCAAAACAATTGTAAACACACAACATTTGACACCACATTTGTAAAAAGGGCGATTTTTTCATTCTACCAAAGAAATGTTTTTTTTACTTATTCTACGTCTGATCGACAAACGTACTTTAACGGTACGTATTCTCGTTTTCGTTAGCCTTTAACAGCAAATTCTGAGCACCTTGTTGTTTAATGAATTTTCGAAAAAAACAAAAACTATGTCTTTTCATTGGTTGAAAAATACCTTAAGTAAACGGATTTATTGAAAACTCCTCACCCTTAGTTCGATGTTAAGTTAATCAAAGGCTTTAGTTCGATGTTAAGTCAAAGTTTT